>JAXQQM020080574.1:0-165607 GCA_034641835.2 Pinus albicaulis | reverse complement strand
TAAATTCCAATTACGAACACAATATTCTGCTCTATTTATGGGAGAGTTTTTGGTTCGTTTCAGCCTGATGATTTGAGACAAATGTACCATTTGCCTGAACCAGAGAAGAAGTATAATAAAGCATTCCTGGAGAAGTTTAGAGATGAAAATGAAATTGATTAAGAACCTATACGAGAATGGAGACAAAACCCGGCAAAACACAAACATGAGTCTTCGGGTAAGTACTCCGTCAGTTCCTTATGTTCTCCTTATTGTTATGCTGGAGCTATGATGTGTCGAATATGGGGATTGCATGATTCTTCAAAATTTTCCATAGAGATGGTACCTTTGATGGAAGCAGCATGTAATAGTGAAATCATGGATTGGGGGAATATATTATCGGATAAGTTAGAAAATGCTATTCTTGACTTCAGAAACAAATCCCGTGTTACTGATAGAATCATCCCTCCATTTTACTTTAGTGCCTACATTTTAGATACCCTCTGTTTTAATTCCGAGTTTCCTGTGTTAGGGTGGAGATGGACTCCACAAGACCCCATGCCCATTCATATATATCACCATAAATTATGGAAAGCCCATTATAAACACCACCTATATCAACTCTGCAACGGACTTATGCTACCTATTTACTATGCAATTTTTGCTAGACCTACTCCTAAGATTTCCTCCCAAGCAGAAATTGACTTGACAGCCCTAGGAACCTGGTTCGGAGAGCAAAAATTCACTTATGTAAGAGTTTTCAGCAGCCAGGCTAGACCTCATGTCCTCCCCTTGTATATACCAAACAAACTTTTAGCTCGAGAAATAGCATATCATCTTACATCCGCATCGGCTACAAAGACTCTCAGGAATTCAAAGAAGCAAGTCTGGCCTCCTTTCCCTATAAGGTGTGGCGTCTATACTCCGCGTGATTATAAACACGCAGAGAAAGAGGCGGAAAATATCAATATGTTAAAACTCGCCACTCTGCCTAACAGAAGCTTTGATCCGAAAAAGGTCGTCTATAATGTTCTAGATCAGGCCAAACTCACTAAATTTGAACATAAGGAAGACGAGTTTGATGACCTTTTCTCCTCGGCCGAGTCGATATTTCAGGTTCAAGAGATAGCTAAAATTGTGATACTGCTGGAGTCACCCATATTTTCACCCTATATCAGTTGGTGGCTAAATATTCTTGGTAGCCTTCAAGAAACAAATTCAGTCCTAAAATTGTTGGTACTTGAAGTCTGTTGGTAAGATTCTAAACTACTGTTTGGTTCTACATACTCTTCCTCCTCTCTGCCTCTGATGTTCCATGAAAATCCAAGTCAAGTATTGCTGCATCCTCCTCCTTTTTCCCCTCCCTTTCCTCCATTTTTACCTTCATCCTCCAATTGCCTTTTCTTCATAAAAATCCCACTAAATCATGTATTACCCCTTATTCCTCCGTTAATCTCATGTCCTAAAGGTTAAAAACCCACTTTTGACTCTATCGGAACCTTTCTCCTTTTGCAAAAAGCAGTTAAAAACCATAGAAAACATGCGTTTCTATGCGTTAGGTTTTAGCCCCTCAGGCTAAGCCCCTTTCCGTTTCTTCCTCCATATGCCCCGACGCCAGAACTGTGTGCTAAGATCGCCAGGCGCTTAACCCTCAGAAATAATTTATTGCCTGAAAACATTGAAAACCTTTGTAAAATGCAACGTCAGGTTTATTTTATTTTTCCACCAAAGAAAATCATATTAAAACCCAGCCGTCGATCTGTCCCACGGATCAACGGTGCGGAGTGTACCCCTCATCTGGTGGACCCCCCCTTCGCCGCGCTGTTTTCCATTTCCACCGGTTTTGTGCCCGCACCACCTTTCGTCCGGAAGCGGTTTTATACCGTCGGCCAGCGATCCCACACGCTGGCCGACACGTGTTCTCCACCTCACCCCAAAACCGCCGTGCCATTTCTATTTCCCGCGCATTAAACCTCGTCCTATGGCCCTGCAGCGGGATTCATCCCCACCGTCAGATCTGGGCCCTCCCATCCGACGGTCCCTGATCGCCTTTTCCGCTCACCCTTTAACGAACTCGCCCGCCCGTTAAATCTTCCCCCGGTGCATTCAAGGGCCGATCCCCACCGTCGATCTCCGCGAATCGACGGCCCTCATTTGTTCTCCCGATTCCGTTGTACAGTCCAACTTTTTCCCCGTTGACTGTTCAATTTGCTCCCAACCGTTGATCGTGATACGATCAACGGTTCCGATCTCTCCATTTTCCCGCACGACTTCCGATGCAGTCTATCCATATAACGCAGGATTTCCTCATTTTTCTTGTATTTTGCAGGTTTTTAAGGTTTTTCTTCGTATTCTATGAAAATCTAAAGGATGAGGGTGACGACTCCAGTCCTTCCGATTTATCCAGGGAATCGATCATACGGAGAAGAACAATGATATCAACAAAGTTTCATGAGCTTTGGTTGCCGCATATCCCTGTAAAGCTCGAAGAATGCCATCGATATCAGAGTAGAGAAAGAGTATCAGGTTTTGAAGATAGAATGAACCAGAGCAGCAGTTTTATGAATAAATTGGCGGGGATTATGGCTAAGACGGTTATCAAAAGCCTAATCCCCGGCTCAGAACACGGATTAAAGCAAAACCTAAAAGTGTTCATCAGACAGATCGCCTCCACCGCCATACTTTGAGGCGAATTGATTCCTCAACCACCACAGTGCCACCTATTGCCTCAGAATGCTCAATCAGAGGATGAATTTATTGAACGAGATCAGATATTATGCCTCGGAACAACCAAAGAAGTTATTACTGCACCGGATTTCAATGACAGAATGTTTGCAGAGTAACCCTAACAGTACGCAGAGCCTCAAAGGTCAACATAAGCTCCCTTCGAGCTTACTTCATCAGTGTAAACACATTAATGTAATATAACACCTGTAGAATTTCTTCATCGAACCTCACGGGGTCAGGAAGACATTAATTCTGCATTGATTGTGTTTGAGATCTTTTTATCAGATCTCACCTCCTCATCCTTCTATAAATACTCCAGAAGAAGATGAGTGAGGGGTTGGATTAGTTGGTTGTCAATGTAATTGCTGAAGTATTATAGCTGTTTCTGAGTGGAAACTCTTGACTGTAAATAGTGGTTTCATAGGCTCTTGGAGCTCTGCTTGTAACAGATAGGTTAGATTGTGAAAAGAGATGGATTAAAACATTGGATTTGAAGATTGTAACCGGTTTGAAGCAATCAATACAAGCTGATTTATGGGATCCTGGTCTATGCTGATGGTGATGTTATTCTCACCGTAACTTGTCATTTTATTTCAGTTTTCAATTTGTTTCATTTTCCACTGTAAAGAACAGTTTAAACAGTGTTAGGGCTTGCTGCATACCAGTACCTTCTCTGGCTGAAAAATCTTTATCCCAATGTTTTCTTCTAATTGTGTTATTTAGAAATGATTTAATTCAGTCTAAGCACAGAGATGCTGGCGTTCCCTCATCTTTTCGTCACTGCTGAATGTTATTTTTAAATGTTACTTTCATATATGTTGTGTGAGGAATGAATTGAGGAAATCAAAGGTTAGCCCTGAGTCCCTTTCTTGTTTGCTCAACTATTTGTCTGTTTCCCTTAGGATGTGTCAAAAGCTGACTAGTTTCAAAGTACTTATCAGATCTTGGGCCATTCTGTGTTATCTTGGTGATTGTCTTGGAAGTAACTAAGTAAGGAAGAACTAAGATGAGGAGAAAGGTGAGCCCTGCCCGCTAGTTCCTGCTCCAAAGGTTGCCTTCAAGTTTCCCTTTGTTTTTAATTTGTTTTCTATCAGAAGTATATCAAAGGCTGGCTAGTTTCAAAGTACTTACCAGATCCTAGTTTGCTTCTATGTTTTTCTTAAGTGCCTGGTCAAAGGCTGGCTAGTTTCAAAGTACTTACCAGATCCTGGGCTGCTCTTTGTTCTGCATCTGTTGAATTCCCTTTCTTTTGTATCACCCCATTCCATAAATCAAACTTCAAAGAGATCCTTAGGCCTAGATGACTTGCCCCATAGATTACTCTTGAACCTGGATGTTTCAATTAAATTCTCTTATGACTCCATAGCCCAATGGATTGAAAACTTTCCATCATCTTTCTTTAGAATCAAAGCTTATTTTGTTCACTTGCAACTTCTCACCTTTGAACCTATTTGCATATAGATCTTTCCGTCTTAGACAGCAACTATGTTCAACCATCTGAGAAAACCAAACAAAACCCTTGGTCTTCATAACTAGCCTAATACCATCACCCTAAACTTCAAATACAATATCCATCTTTGTACATATTGGAGAGATCCCTCTCCGGATTCAGGAGGGCTAGATCCTAGAATCCCAAAGTTGGTTGAAATGATGTTAACTCTGTGATCGGACTTTACCAATCTTGCTTGTTACAGAAACCTAACATTTCTGGTGACTCCGCTGGGGACACCCTTACCCAGAATCTTCATATAACATCTTGAGAGTAAAAAGTAGCCTTTTCAAGCACTACCAAGACAATGGTAATTAGGATGAAGATCAATTGAATCAGTGACAAACTAGGTCAATCCTAGGATTCTTTTAAGTTTTTATCTAACCTTGGAAAATCAGCTAGCTTAGCCATAAGGATAGACTGTCTTTGTTTCATAACCGTAGCTAAGTTTTGAGGCAAAGTTAGGACATTCTTTTAAACCACAATATAAACAATTCAGAAAATACCAAAAACATTTCAGATTGGTAGTAAAACACTAGTTTTGATATCTTGTATACGTCTTTGATGTGTTTTACCTTATACTCTTAGACAGAGTCTGGAAAGGGCCAGCTAGCCTCTGGATCTTGTCCTCTTTTGAGGGTGACATATCTGGTGAATGCCCTCCCAGTCAATCTCTGGTTAGAGCTTGTTGTGTTTCGAGATATCTCTGAAAAGAAATGTTTCATAAACACTGTGGTGGACAGTGTACTCCTTGGAAAATACTTTGAGCCTTCCACCTGGCGACTCCACCATCCTGAACAGACCTTAAGACTCCACTGGAAAGGACCCTTATCATTATAAAATCATTCAAATTCAGTTAAAGGACTGCAGGATTCGAATTGAGAAACAAATTAGTTAACCGTCTAAAGATTGTCATATCTGGTTGAACTTTTCTTGTTTAGATTGGGTCTAATCACATAAACATTGTGGCTCCTAAAAAGATTCACACTAGAGCCCATCCTGACCCAGATCCTCCTGAAATAGTTGATAACCCAGAAAGAATTCTTAGGAAGTCTCCTAGGATACAATCTTCAACTATTTCCAGACCACCCCTAAGAGCTAATTCAGTCCCTGAAAACCTTTCAGCTCCTCATGAATCACAAATCGACTTATTAAACCCATTCAGAACTAGGTCATTTGGTGATTTAGATCAGTTAGATTCTGAGCCTACACTTTCATCTCCCGAAACAAGTGAAACTCTTGGGAATAGAGAATCAACACCTCCTGATTTACATTTCTTACATAATCTAGGTGTCTCTCATCTGAGATCAGCTCAGAGATCTACTGCTGTTCCATCCACTTCTGTTCATCTTTCATCCACTGTTCAAACCACTCCACTTCAACCCACACCTCCTCTTGTAAATACACCCCCACCACATATCATGGCAGCATGGTATGCTCCCTTAGTCCTTCCTGTACCATTAGTTAATCTTCCACAGGACTATCAGTCCAACATTCCATTATATGATGCTAATAATACCATAACAACATCTCAACATGTGGATAAGATGAATGACTACTTTGACAGAAATGAAATCGATAATGAATCTGTCAAAATCAGATTGTTTGCTCAAAGTTTGGGGGGAGAAGTGAGAAAATGGTTTAAAGGTTTAACCCCCCACAGTATTAACGATCTCCAAACCTTCCATCAAACATTCTTAAACAAATGGGAAGTAAGGAAAAACCCTCTCCAAGTCCTTGCCGACTATAACAATCTCCATAGGAACCCCGGGGAAAGTGTACAAGCTTATTGTACCAGATTTAACAGTGTGTATAATGCACTTTCCCCTGAACTGAAACCTCCTCAGGGATCAGCTTTAAACAAATTTCCTGAAGGGTTTGATCCAGACATGACATATTCACTCAGAGAAAGAGTCTTTGCAACCCTCGAAGATATGCAACGAGGTGCTCTTTCTGTGGAGGTTAACCTCATGGAGAAGAGAGCAAGGATGAAAGCCGAAAAGAGAGTATCTTTTAGAGAGGAATCCACCCCTTCTACTTCAAGCTCAAAGATGGAAAGAATGATGGAAGAAATGATGAAGAAAATGAGCATTCTAGAGAGAGCGCAAGCAAGTCTAAATCAAAACGCTCCTCAAAACAGAAACCAAAACCAGAATCCGAATATTAGAAGAAATCAGCCTCCAAACAGACCTAGGGAAGATGATCAGCAGATCATTCCTCCCTTTCATCAAAACTTTTTAAGTGAGGTTGAACAAACAGATCAAATAACAGAGGAAGATGATATAAACTTATTTGGGGTAGATGATGATGACTTTGAGGTTCATTATGATAATAAACAAGGTCTTTATACACCTTATGATGACAGAAGAAATGATACTGAGAATAGCTATCAAAACATGGAGAACGCCGTCACAGAGCCTTTAAGGGAATATGAACTCAGAAGTAGATCTAATCAACAAACCCCCAACAATAAAACCTCTGACAAACCTTCTCAAAACAGCACTGCAACCAAGTCTAAAACAATCAAACAAAAGGACAAAGCGGTGGCTGTCGATTCTGGTAATGATAAAGAGAAAGACACTCAAAACATCGAAAAACAGAGTGCAAACATTAGTAGTACTAGCACCTCAGTTAGTACTCCTGGTAGAAAAACTGTTCCAATTGTAGATAAACCAAATCAGCAAGCTGTTATTGCTGATAAAGTGGCAGTAAACAGGGCTGAAGTCAATGCTTTGAAGAATCAAAACCTTTTCAGCCTAGAACAGGAAATCTCAAAGATCAAAATCTCTGTTCCTTTGACTAAGTTAGCTGCCCAACACGTATATAGATCCAAAATTTTGAAGGCTTTAAACTTAGAAGATAACGAAGATACTCTCAATCTTAGTGATGACCAACCAGAGCTTATTTTTGGTCCAAAGATTGAAGGAAAGTTCCAAGAAGGTCCTGTCCCTCCCTTTTATGTAAGCTTAAACATTCATGACAAAATTCTCCATAATGCTATGCATGACTCAGGTGCTTCCCATAATTTAATGCCAAAAGCTGTAATGGAAGGCCTGGGTCTTGAAATTACCAGACCTTACAAAGACCTGTACTCCTTTGACTCAAGCAGGGTTAAGTGTCTTGGATTGATTAAAGATCTCTGTGTTAATCTAGCCCAAATTCCAGCTAAAAGTTTAGTCATGGATGTTGTTGTGGCTGATGTCCCCCCAAAGTATGGAATGCTTTTATCACGATCTTGGGGGGCTAAGTTACAGGGGACCATGCAAATGGACATGACCTATGCAACTATCCCTGTTTTTAACCAAACTAGGAAGCTTTATAGGGAATCCCACATGCAGTACACAGTGACAAGTCGGGATAGGCCTCAAAACTCCCCTCTCTATGCTATAAACACGAGCCTTGATTCTTTTATCATGTTTAATAATGAAACACTCACAGAACAAATTATTTCAATAGAATCCATGGCTGGAGTAAAAGAGGAGGAAAACAACGCTGAATTGCCAAAACAGTCTATTGTATCTGAAGGTCCTAGCAAATTAAACACAGATCTTGAACTGCAAGTCATCAACCCGTTGAACTTAAAACTTGACAGTCAGAAAGACAGTCCTCAACCCAATGAAGAACTTGAGGAATCAAATGATACAAAGTCCATTCATCAAACTGAAAATCTGCCTCTCTGGACTATGTATTTTGATGGGTCATGCACCAAAACAAATGCTGGTGCAGGTGTCTGGATCACTAACACTGAAAATAATCATACAGAATGTATCTCATGTAAATTAAACTTTCAGTGTTCCAACAACATAGCAGAATATGAATCCCTTCTCTTAGGCTTGCATTTCTTGAAAAAGCTAGGTGCCAAGAGAATCGATGTTTATGGGGATTCTGAATTAATCATTAGGCAAGTCAATGGGGAGTATAATGCAAATCACCCCAGACTTAGGGCCTACAGGGATGATGTCATTGATCTTTTGAAAACATTTAAGGAGTACACCTTATCTTTTGTCCCAAGAAAAAGAAACATTGCAGCCCACAATTTAGCCTTTGCTGCTAGAACCTGCCCAATGCTGTATGATGAAACCTCTCAGATAAAATTCAGACCAGCTATCCCAGATAACAAGAAATATTGGCAGGTATTTGATGGAGATAAAAAAATAGAAGACTTCATGCAATTCAGAAATGAGTTTGAACCCCATAGTTCAGATTCAGACTATGATACAGACTGCAGTGAAGAAAATTTTCTTGGTGAAGAAGAACCATCTCCACAGCTGGTAGATATAAACCTTCAGACTATCACATCTACACACCAAACAGAATTAAGTCCAAAACCTGAAATAGAAGAAATGGAAACTCTGCATTCTAATAATGATAGTCTGCCCAAGGGTTTGGCCCCTCTAGAAGAACTGTTTGATTTTGATGATGTGGCCAACAAACCAAAATTGGAACCTGTGGAAACTGAAGTAGAGGAATGTAATATAGGCAGTGAGGAAAAACCGAGATTTATTAAACTGTCTAAAACTTTACCAGCTCACATTAAACTCAGATACTTAGATCTGTTTAAAGAATTTTCCGATGTTTTTGCATGGAGTTACGAAGATCTTAAGTCCTATGACACTGAAATAATACAGCACAAAATTCCTCTTAAAGAAAACCAAAAACCATTCAAACAAAAACTGCGCAGAATCAACCCTGTCCAGTTGCCATTGGTTAAGAAGGAAATTATGAAAATGCATGATGCCGGTATTATTGTCCCTATTAGATATTCTGAGTGGGTATCTAATCTAGTGTCAGTTAGGAAAAAGACCGGAGAAATCAGGCTTTGTATAGACTTCAGGAATTTAAACAAAGCTTCATTAAAGGATAACTACCCTTTGCCCAAGATGGATCATATTTTGCAAAGGGTGGTAGGGTCTAAAAGAATCTCTTTGCTGGATGGCTATTCAGGGTATAACCAAGTCCTAGTCCACCCTGATGATCAATTAAAGACAGCTTTTACTACACCCTGGGGCACTTTCATGTATGTGAAAATGCCTTTTGGTTTAATGAATGCTGGAGCAACCTTTCAGAGAGCCATGGACATAGCATTCTCGGAAGAATTAGGTTTCTTCATCATTATCTATCTTGATGATGTAACTGTGTTTTCAAAAACAGATGAAGAACACTTAGAACACTTGAGGAAAGTTTTCGAGAAGTGCAGAAGGTTTGGGATATCTTTGAACCCTAAGAAAACTTTATTTGGTCTCCAAGAAGGGAAGCTTCTTGGACATATCATTTCGGAAGAGGGTATAAAGATAGATCCCATGAGGATTGAAGCCATATTGCAAATCTCCCATCCTCGAAATATCAAAGAGTTGCAGTCTTTCATAGGGAAGATTAACTTTTTGAGAAGGTTCATCCCCAACTTGGCTGAGCTCCTTAGAAATATCAAAAACATGTTGAAGAAGGAGCAAGGGGTAAAATGGACCGCAGAAGCAAAGACATCCTTTGAACTGGTGAAACAAGCGTTAACCAAAACACTGGTTCTCATAAGTCCTGATTTTTCAAAAGATTTTTACATCTTCTCATTTGCATCAGAACATACTATAGCTGCTGTCCTTTTACAGAAAAACCCACAAGGACAAGAGCAGCTCATTGCATTCTTTAGCAAGGCATTGAGGGACGCCCCTTTGAGGTATAACATTATGGAAAAACAGGCTTTTGCTTTGGTAAAAGCTTTAAAAGACTTCAGGGTATACATCCTTCACTCACACATCATTGCCTTTGTCCCAAATTCGGTTGTAAAAGACATTCTAACCCAGGATCCAGATGGTAAGAGAGGTAAGTGGATTGATGTTATTCTTGAATATGATTTAGAGATTAAACCCACTAAGCTTATCAAAGGTCAGGGTCTAGCTAGGTTAATGGCTGAATCAAATTGTGAAGTTCTTGATATTAATATGATTAATGCTTTGGATGACCAAGAAGAATTCTCAACTCCCATTGTTGAAGATTATTTTGCGAATTCTCCTTGGTATACTGATATTGTCTATGTTTTGCTAAATTTAAACACACCTCCTGGTTTATCCAAAACAAAGGCAAGATTCCTAAAGTTAAAAGCTGTAAACTATTGCATTATTGAAAAATGTCTTTATTGGAAAAATGCTAGTGGTATATTGCTTAAATGTTTGCCTGAGTTTGATGCAGAAAAGATTAAGCAGGAATTCCATGAAGGAGAGTGTGGAGGCCATTTGTACTGGAAGTCAACGGCCAACAAAATTTTGAGGGCCGGTTTCTATTGGCCTACTCTTTTTCCTGATGTACATAAACTAACAACCACTTGCCATAAATGCCAATTGTTTGAGGGCAAGAGAAAATTACTACCCCTTCCTCTGCATCCAATTACTGTTGAAACCCCTTTTCAACAGTGGGGACTTGACTTCATAGGAGAAATCCACCCACCATCCTCTGCCCAACATAGGTGGATCCTTACTGCCACAGACTATTTCACTAAGTGGATAGAAGCCATTCCTTGTAGACAGGCCAATGATTCAGTTATCATTAAATTCATAGAAACCAATATCCTTTCCAGATTTGGCTATCCTACTAAGATCATTACAGATAATGCAGCAGCATTTGGATCAAAGAGAATGATAGAATTCTGTCACAAATACCAAATAACATTGGGGCACTCCACAGCCTATTACCCTCAAGGTAATGGACTTGCAGAGTCTTCCAACAAAAGCTTAGTGAACATAATAAAGAAACTGTTGGAAGGCAACAAGAAGTCTTGGCACACAAAGCTAGTTCATGCACTTTGGGCTGACAGATTGACTTTGAAGAAATCTATTGGTATGTCACCCTTCCAGCTTGTATATGGTACAGATGCAATTTTTCCTAACAGCCTTGGTGTACCAGTTATGAAGTTAATTCAAGAGTTGCAGACTGAAGAAAATGACATAATCAGAAGAATAAATCAGACCATTCATCTTCAGCAAACCAGGGAGGAAGTTTACAACAAAGCATTACAGAAGCAAGACAATATCAAGAAGATATTTGACAGAAGAACAAAGGCCAGCAATTTCAAAATTGGGGACAAAGTCTTAAAGTGGGACTCAAAGAGGGAGGACAAGGGAAAGCATGGTAAATTTGACAATCTGTGGCTTGGCCCTTACTCCATTCATTCAGTTGCTGGAAACAATGCATTTTTCTTACAAGAGCTGAATGGAGCAGAATTGTTTGGGGGTCCTGTCAATGGCAGGATGCTTAAGCATTATCTTTCTTAAATTATTTCATGTTTGAAGCCTTTTTACCTTTTCCATTGTAAATATTCTCCTGGCACTCAAATCTACCTAGGCCGAAATGAAGTAAAACTCAAGGCTACATCAAACCACGCTCACCCTCGTAGCTAGCCCTACGAGGACAGGAGAGGGCTCTCTCCGTCAATCTCGAGAAAATAAGCAATAGGATGCGAGATGACTTACAATAAGAACCGATTTTAGGCTAGTAAAGAGATAAGTATGTTTGTTTTTTGGTTTTTGGGTTTTCGCTGGAGAAATGGGAAAACAAATTTTGGGTCCGGGGATAAGGTCAGACCTTTGCAGATTTCAAGTTGGGGCGAGGTAGGTGAATGTCTTGATGCTTTCGATTGGATATATGGACAGATTAGACCGACGAGGAGCTGAAGAGGGCAAAGAAGAACTTGGATCCTCTCCAAACAGCTGAAAACATATAGAACTAACCGAATTCAAAGGCCAAGCACTGTAAACAATGGATTCAACCTTATTCACTCATTCAATTTAGTTCAGAAGCATAATGAAAGGATGGCATACATTAAACATGAAGAAACTTATAGTAAACAAAGAAGAAACACCATCAAGAACAGAACACCACAAGGATCCCAACAAGTGCCGCAAAACCCCTGATCTTTCCTTAGCCAAAAATATGAAAAGTATGTACAATGATATCAAAAGTATCCCAAGAGTCCAACCTGTAGAATGCCTCAGAAATTACAATATATAGATCACTCTAACACCTTTTCCCACCTCTAGGGGTCGAATTCCCTCTTCAGGGATCAGTTTCAACCAATTCTAATCATGGAACTATAATCTAGGCAGCTAACCACTTGCCTCTAAAAGAGTGGAAACTGATCCATTACATGATTTTTTACTCATTTGAGAGTGAATCTTCTAGAAGAGATAAAAACAAGCCAAAGTTACATGCCAAGCATGAATTTACATCATAAAAACCCAAAAATTCTATCCAAAAGCAAAACTGGTCCATAATAGGCGAAATACTGAGCTGGCATCTGAAAATTCAGGAAAAATTCCAGGTGGGTCGCTCCTGAACTGTGTGGGTCGCTCATGTTCCAGGCTGAATTTGAGGCACTTCCCGGCATCCAAATTGAGCTCATGATAGCTCGTTGGAAAGCCCTGGATGTCTAATTTCCAACCCAAGTGGAATTTCGGAATTTGGAGTTGATTTGACCCTCCAAAACCTCATTCTCCCAGAGGTACTCCCTGCTGGTGCAAAAGGTGGCAGCAAGGTGGTTTTCATGGTGTTTTTTAGCTGTTTGACTATCCAGATTTTGTTGAAATGCTAAGTTGACTTCAGAGGATGCATAATTAACCATGAAAAATCCAAAAATGTAAAAATATCCTCCAGCAAGTGTCCCAAAAAAAAGTGAGCGCATGAGCGCGCGACCCACGTAACTGAAAACCCTGTTTTTAGACCAAAAAATTTCAAAATGAAAAAATTTTCTCCGAATTTGCTCAAATTTGGAGCGAAGACCCTCCATCATGTATCTTGCTCATTAAATGAAGCCTCGGCCAAAATCCGGAGTGGATCAGGCCTTTTCCGCCATTTTAGTGCTCTCCTGGTGCATGCAGCTCCTGTGGTGAAAACACTGTCTCGGTTGTATGATGTGTCGTTGTCAGTCATGATGTAGCAATGTGTATGTTCAACCTGTTGAAAATGAGAAATGGGACCTTGGTGTCTTTGTCTCCATCATGATCCTGTGAATGTACCTACGCTGATGAAGAAGGCGAGACCCCTTCCACGCCATGTGGAGATAGTACTCGCGTTGCTGATGAAGTCAACGAGACCCCTTCCACCCCGGGTGGAGATAGTACTCGCCGTGATGTTGAAACAAAGCTCTGTGGCTTCTCTGATATGTTACCACTACTGGCGCACTGCTATGCTCCATCTCAGTACATCAACCTCAACGATTGAGTCACTGTCCGACTCCTGCTCATACTCTGACTCTGTCTCTGACATGGCCTGGAACAAGATAATGGCACTATGTATACTGATATAAATGCAGTGAAAGAAAAGTTATAATGTATGTTTCAAACACCCAACAAATATCCCCCACTGTCAAAGCACCATAAGGAAACAAACAATGATAATAGCTCTGTTTTAGGTGGATTGGAAAAGAGTCACAATCTCTGTTTTAAATGCAAGTGAAACTTTTGACCAAAGGGAGCGGGCAACTTTCAAAATATTGAACAAATCTTATCAAAGGGAGCATGGCATCATATGAATGTGTTTGTCCATGAGTAATAACAACAAAGGTGTCAAATGGGCAATGAAACAGAGTTATGAAAACGTGTTATCAATGGGCAATGGGATATAATATGTCAATGAACATCATGGAACAAAGGTCATGACAGTGGTAAAATGGTAATGAAGACCACAATGGTATAATAGGTGTGAAGACAGTGGGCTTTGAACATACGTGCCAAGGTGGATATACCAATGATATAAGGTGGAGAAAACACTCATAAAACCATCCATACATATTTCAAAACCCTGAGGAACAAGTCAGCCATGTATGTAGGGTTTTACTCCTCCATTCAAATGTTTGAAGACTTCAAGATACCATCAACACATGAAAAACTACTGAGCAATGATAAAAACTTGTTTGCAAGTAACTGGAGTTGATTCGAATCGAAACTGGGCGCAAAAACACAATTTTCTGAACTCTGCTGGCAAGTGGGTCGCTCTGCCCAGGTGGGTCGCTCCCATTCATTTTTACACTGTGAAAAATGCCCAAGTGGGTCGCTCCCCTCAAGTGGGTCGCTCTTGCCCCATAGTGCATTTTTTAGGAAGCTTTTGGAGGCCTTCCCGGTGTCCAAATCGGGCGTGTGATAGCTCGTTGGAAAGATATTGGAGTATAATTTCCAAAAAAAGTGGAATTATGCAATTTGGATTCCAGTTACCCTGTCAAAAACCAAATCTCCAAACACTAGTCAAAATGAGCAGAATGAGGCTGCCTCAAGGCAGAGCGCTGTTGCAGTCAACTTTTGAAGGTCTTCCGCAACTCAAAATTGAGCTCATGATAGCTCATTGGAAAGGTCTTTCTGTATAGTTATCATTTAAATCATCAAGCAAGTCATTTGGCCAACCATGCTAGGATAAATATTGATTTTCCCAAGGTCACTTCAGAGGTGCATTCAATTCTCCTGAGGCAACGGTATTTTTGACATTTCTCCAAAACCATGATACCTGTGTAAAAAGTGAAGGAGGTTTTTCTTCCTTGGCATGTTTTGAACAAAAACCTCTCTCAGTTTTCCAAAATTCATCTTTGATTGCTCTGAAACCTCTTTTGAGTGAAACTTACCCCGATGTGTGAAACAAGGAATTTTGTCGAAATGAAGCGAAATGAAGGGGATAGGGGGCTTCTAAATTCTTGGGGAAATTTTGGGAAGTAGGGAGGGATGTTAGGAAGCAGGGGGAAGTGGAATCACAGATATTGAGTGAGGGGAAGGGGTCCAAAAGGGCGAAACACAGGCCTAGCCTAGAAAATTGCCAAGTTTTGGCAAGAAACTAGGGTTTGTGGGAAAATGAGGAATTTGAGGGATCTCAGTGATGGGAAGTGTTTAATAAGGTATATTAAGGATAGGGGAAGGTGTGTGAACATCAGGATACAAGTTTTTTCGATGATTTGACCATCCAAGAGAAATTACCTCCAAAACCCTAGGTGAGGGAAATGGACCTTACCAAGGCACAACTGAAGCATGAACAAGCTGTAAAATGACTCGATGGAGCTTGACATGATGATGAAAACCCTCTGAATGATGGTACACTCAGCTGAATGGTAACATGGACTGACACTTGGACAACTTTGGAAGGAGTGAAAGCAAACCCTAGACCTAATGCCTAGTGACAAAATTTTGCTTGAAGACTCATTGAAACGACAAAATTTGACCTTGACACTTTAAAATCACTTTGAAAGAGCATGTTTGATCACTGGAGGAAGGCGACAAAGGCTGACTCTAACATACACCAGAGCCCAAAGAGGAAGGTCTTCAACTACATATAAATCAAAGACACAAATGCAACTGAAAATTCTGGAAGCACATATTCAGCAGAAGATAAAGAAAGAGTATCAACCTAAAAAATCATATGAAGAACTCCTCAAGGATGTTGGATATGATATCAGTAGTAATAATAATAAAGAATAAACCAAACCTATTTCTGGTACCAGAAAGAGGCATACCAGACACAACAACAAGTTTAGGCTTAAGTCTAAGGCTCTACACAATCCAAGCCTAATGATAGAGATCATTCATATAGAAGGTAAACCTGAAGGGTCAAAGACAGAGAAATCCACTGTTAGGTCCCTATATTACTAGTTTAATCCATTATTTTTCTTAGTGTAGCCCCTTTATTGTTATTATTATACCCCTGTAACCCAAATATTGTTATTATTTTTTCCTTGCATTATTATTGTCAGGTCGGCTAGGATTATATTGTGGGCCCATGGAATCCTATATATAGAAGGAGGTTTTGGTCATTTGTATCCAAGAATTGTTCATTTATGTAATGTATTGGAGGTTTCCCCCTCGAAATCGCTAATTTCTAAGATGTTGATCTCTCTTTTCTTCTATTTTTGGAGCTGTTTTCATAACATTTGGTATCAGAGCTTTAGATTCTAGGGTTTCACTACTTCAAACAGGTCATTGTGGTATTTTAGCAATAACCTTTTTTCTACGAAGATTCAGAAGCTGAAATTCTTACAACACGAAGCTAAAATCCTGAGGAACATTTTGTAATAATTTCAGATCTCGGTTCATGATATTTTTGAAGATATGAACTAGGGAAGTCAGGGTTTTTTAGGTTCCCTAATTTCAACTAAAACAGGTGATCGCAGAATTTTCTCTATAACTATTCGTATACAGAGTTTCAAAAGTTGAAAAGTTTACAATGTGAAGCTGAAATCTTGAGGAACCTCCTGTAAATATTTTAGATCTTGGTTTGAAATATGTTTGGAGATATTATCTGTGGAAGTTAGGATTGTTTCAGGCTCCCGAATTTCATCTCAAAGAGGTGACCGTGGTAAAAACGTCATAACTTTCTCTCTGAGCATCGGATTGGGATTCTGTAAAATCTGGCCGCAAGTAAATAGACTTTAGTTTTCTTCATATCAATTTAAGAGTTGAAGGAGGAAACAATGATTGGTGGCCAGTCATACAATTTTTCCCTACTGAACCAGTCCATAATTAGGTCATCGTGAGAAATTGGAAAAAACTTTGCCTTGAAGAATCCAAATCAGGTCATACCTATGGCCTTAAAAAGAAGATTTAGAGGGATAATTCAGGGCTAAAGTTTATATATTGAAGATCCAAAATCATAGAGAAAATTCAATTTAAATATTGAGTTCCTCAAAATCAAGAAAAAGGTGTGTATTTTTTTCAAATTACATAAGTCTCGTTTGAAAAAAAAATAAAATTAGTTTGAATTTATTCCCAGGGCATATTGAAGAATAGATATCCGTATTGGGTTCTAAATTTCCTCCTAAGAAGAACTCAACACCCATTAAGCCTTCAGAAAGCTCTACTATGACTTATGAAGACAAAGAAACACAAGATGAGATATGAAAATTACAAAAGCAAGTGCACCAAATTTTGTTATCGCAAAAAGAAACGAAAATTGAAATGGAAGCTATAAATAAATATGGGGAAACTAAGATGGATGGTTTGAATAAAGGCATGGAAGCTAATATGGATTGAATGGAAGTGGGCATGGAAGCTAATATTGATGAAAAAATGAAAGACAACATGATAAACATGAAAAATGATTTGGCAAAATTGATACAAGAAATGTTTCCTCATGGCCAAAAGATAGTAGAGGAAACTCATGAGGAGAAAACAATAAATGTTAATCATGATTTCATAAACTGTAATGTTGGATGGAAGAACCACCATATTCCAAATATGGATATGAGGAATTTTGATGGCAAGGATCTTGTAACATGGATACCACAAATGGAGCAATTGTTGGGAAAAATACTGAGAGGGGGGGGGGGGGGGGGTGAATCAGTATTTAGGACTTACTCAACACTTTTACTTTTCCATTAACTAAAACCCATACGCTACTTTGTTGAAGCCAACTAGCGTATGCACGTGGATATCATTTATAAAACTTGCGTATACACAGAGATCTTATTATGCATCTATTTATTTACTTAGGTCTATGCATCATTCATTCATCAGATGTTTAGTTAATAGCAAGCATGTGCAGTAATAACAGAATAAACCATCACACATAAGCAACACACATGAACACCAAGATTTTAGGTGGAAACCCAAGTTGGGAGAAAACCACTACTGCCGTTGTCTTAGCCTTCAATATTTTATTATAGAGAAAACATCTTACAACCATGTACTGGCACAGACTCATACCAGCACGCAGGAACCCACCTGCAGAAGGCTAAAACCTTCTCTCATTTACCAGCCTCTCCTGGAAGGGAGCTACAACCCCCTGCTCTCGTTTACCAGCCTCTCCTAGAAGGGAGTTACGACCCCCTGCTCTCGTTTACCAGCCTCACCTGGAAGGGAGCTACAACCCCCTGACTTGAAGGCTTCAAACTTTAGCACCTTTGTGGACCACGTTTCATCAATTTTCATACTGGATCCAACCCACACAATTAAGCTCAAGGAACATTCATCAAACCAACAACTTTCTCTATAGCAGCATAATCAATATTTGAACAACCCAGATCATCATTGACAGATAGCAGTAAAACAACAGAATTGATCAGACATTTCTTTCCACACACTTCAGCAAACCCTAGATTACATACGTGATTTTTCTTCACTTATCCTGCGTATATACGTGCTTTCACAAATACCAACTCGTGTATACATCTGCACACATTTCAGAGCTGACTTCACTTCCCATACGCGCTTTCGTTGTATAAAAGTTGCGTATATACGCGTTTTCTCCTTGATGAACATGCGTATATATCTTCAGACATTTTAGGGCAGGGCAGCTCTCGAGAACAGATAAACAACTCATATCTTCATTCTTTACTTCAGCACAGATTCGCCAGATCATAGATCTAATCATTCCATAAGAAAATCGAGAAGATACATATACATTTCAGATCTAGAGATCCCTCTTCATCATTTTCTTCATAGGTGCATCATAGAATCAGATCTATCATCAAACTGTTACCCTTTTAATTCAGACATATTTCAGAGTGAAGTATTCATTCAAACCCAGACATCTTGCACCCTTTGCATAATTAATTTCTTCTCCTTATATATATTTATCCTTTGTCAATACCATGAGCCAAAACCACATCACTTCTGATGGTATTCCTGGACGGGATCTCATAGACAATCCACCGCTCAATACAATGGGTCAATACCATGGTAGTAACCCCTCGTTTTACATATTTAGAGTGCAGCTGATCATACGCGACTTGGCACATACTTTTCCGTGTGCATACACGCCTTCTCCTTGACAAACCCGCGTATCCCTTGTAACACACCTTTTTCATCATTATTCTTGCACATACTGATATTTATTTCTTCTGCAACTTCTATACTACTTGTAGAACATCAGATTTACATCATTAATAAAATTATCAAGCATCAAGAACAACTTCATTAAGTATGTTTCCATCATCTTCATCAAGTGGGTTGCCATCAAGGATAACACTCTGCATCATATTGCAAACAATCTCCCCCTTTGGACTTGATGGCAACCACGATGGTGTTTGATCACAACAGATAGATACATCAAGCATAATGATATTCTCCCCCTATTAAAACACCATGTCACTCTCCCCCTTTGACATCAAGGTCAAAGGGAGGATCAAAACCAACACAAGATTTTTCCCTTCATGTAGAAAGAAGAGCGTTGTAGAACTGATGTACACTAAAGTTACCATGCTCCCCCTGAGTTCATGCTGAATGTTCAAAAATATTTTCCAATGAAGTACATGACTCTATGACCTTCCTATCACCAAGGACTCATACTTACATCAAAGATCCAACCAAGTGGATTTACATAAGAGACTCAAGTACCCAACCAAGTGGGTTTACACATTTTGACTCAACTTCCCAACCAAGTGGGTTTACACATTTGAACAAGTCCTTACATGATTGAAAATTACAATTTTACATCATAGGTCTCAACATGACCTTTTCAAAAAATTATAAATATGACTTTTTATGACTAATACCAGAAAGACCTCAAGAGAGAGATCATACTACAGAACCATCATAATGCCAACAATGCATTATACTCAGCAAGGCTAATCCTCCCCCTGAAACTGTGCATCCAATGCATCCTTTCCATATGACCAAAGCTCCCCCTTTTCTTGTGCATCCTGAACACTTTCAACATCAAATCATCAAGGAATCTTCACCCAATAGAGAATGAAATAGAAATACAAGAGCTGAAATACCACCAGAGACTCCCAACCACATCAGAGATATCAAACAGCACCACAACTTGTGCTGAAGAAATGCTGACCCTGAAAAATTGTCAGCAACCACTCATACATGGTTTTCTGTGTATGAACTCGCATATATACATGACTGTATTTTAGGAAATCCGCGTATCCAATTCCATTTTCTACATTTTAACCAGATCCGATTCTCTGTGAGGCAGAGATAGTTTTCAGCTTATTTCTGAGATATTTGAATGCTTCCCTGGAATATATGAGAGCAGATAGATAGGACAATGTAGTTGTGTCTTCAAGTGTCATCCAATGGTTGTAGCATAAGCACATTAGTAATCAGGCCTTCCAACTCTTTGCAGCATCAACATATTCTTCCCAAGAGGAATTATTATACCAGAACAACTTCTACAATAAGCCATACGTGTCAAGCAATCATTCATGTGATCTAATATCACCAAGATCTTCAAGTTTTATCATGATCATGATGTAATATATGTAAGAGGTCTCAACCAGCAACAAACTCTGCAACATCACAAGACTTCCATCTTGTCCATGTGTGAAAACAAAAAAATATTCTTTAGCAAAAATCAATCAGGGCTCATCCATAATATCATCATAATAAACCATGTATCATGTCATCATCATTTAGAACTGAGAAATAAAAAGATACAGTGCCAATGATACAATCATTAATAGTTAGACTGATGCTCCCCCTAAACTTGTACTCCTGATCTTCAGCTGTCATACAAATTTTCTTATCATAAGAAAATACGCGTCTGTCTCCACTGTAACTTGCGTGTATACGGGGATTTAGTTCACTGAACCCGCGTATGGAAAGTGAAAAATTGAAAACTTCACATTCCTTCATCTCCCCCTGTACCACCTGTACCTGTCTTCTTCACATCAGATGCTCTGTCAGAAATACACATAACCAGAATAACCAAATCAACCATGAGAATCATCATACATTGCTCCCCCTATGATGATACATTACTAATCTTTATAATGTATCTCACATCATTCATGCAGTCACTATGTGAAATAAGATTTAGAAGCGGATGACTGCAGTAGGGTCAATATTCCCTACGTTTCTGACCAGTCTTCCTTCTTTTTCCATCTTTGCTTGAAATTTCTTATTGTGTGCTGGAAGTTCTCCAATTTCTCAGATCTATTCATCCTGCATTCTTTTTCTACATGTCCATACTTTTTACAAGTATAGCATATTATGTGACCAGAAAAGTAAGCATATGGATCATAATGTGTTGTTCTATTCTTCCTTCTATTGCAATCAGCTGCTTTATGACCATACTTGCTGCATGAAAAGCAATACCCCTTGAAGACACCTGAGTACCTTTCTGTGTAGAATCTGCTTGTTTGTGACTGAAATAATCTGCTCCTGTAACTGGCTGCAACATGCCCATAGTTATGACATTTAAAGAATTAAACATTATTGATCAAAGGAGGGAATGATTTCTTTTGAGAGTTCATGATTGTTGGATGACCTTTTGCTTCTTTCAACATTTCAGGCTTTGCATTGATATCCTTTGAGTCTTTAGCACTTCCTTGTGAACTAGATTCTCCTTTAACAGTTTCATGAAAACCAAGACCAAGTTTAATAGCAGGAGATCTTTGATTACTAAGAATATTGTCCAGAATCTTAGTACTATCTTGAAACCTCAAGATATTATCCTTTTCTTCTAATTTACCTTTGAGAATGTTTACCTCAACCTCCAATTTTTGGCATTGCTTCTTCATGCTTTCTTCGACCCTTTTTCCTTCTTCTACTTGATCATTTAATTTTAAAATTTCTTCCTTCAACCAATTTTCTTGTTCTTCACATGTTTGTAGCAATTCTTCATTCTTCTTATTTGATTTTTCCAGATCTTCTTTGAGAGAGATGATTTCTTCTTCAAGTCCTTCCTTTTCAAATGATAGGGGTTCTTCATTCTTCTTATTTGATTTTTCCAGATCTTCTTTGAGAGAGATGATTTCTGCTTCAAGTCTTTCACTTTGATTGGTTGCATAAACATACAAATTTTGATACTTGTCTATCTTTCCATTCAGTATTTCTTTCTGTTCATTCATTCTAGAGATTATATCTTTGTAGATAGATTCTCTCTTATGAAATTGATTCCAATCATTGCTTTCATCATTGATCTTGAGATTTGCTTCTAGACTTATACTGTTACTTTCACTATCTTCATCATTGCATGCACAAGAAAGTGGATCACAAGAACAACAATCAATACCTGTTTCCTCTTCTTCATTTTCTGCTGCACATGTTTTCTGAGGTATCTTCTTTCTTTGAGTAGCCTTCTTCTTTTGCTTCCTTGCCATGAGCGCTTTCAGATCTTGGTCAGAATATTCTTCATCTTCACTTGATATTTCATTATTATATTCATTTGCATAATAACTCTTTCCCTTTACAAATTGTTTCCCTTTATCATGATTTTCTCTATAAGGACATTTCGCAGCATAATGACCAAATCTTCCACAATCAAAATATTTGAAGGGAAGCTTACCTTTGAATCTTCCAGTACCTGGTTGGAGTCTTCTCACAAAATTTTCTTCTTCTTCTTCTGATATATAATTTGATTCCTTGACAACTTCCTTTTCTTTTTATTTTGCACACGCCTTAAAAGCAACTTCTTTGATTTGAGAAGGACCTCCTTGTCTCATTTCATAAGCAGTCAGAATACCATGTAGTTGAACAATAGTAAGAGTTTGCAAATCTTGCCTTTCTTCAATAGCTGATACTTTTGACTCAAATTTAAAGTAAAGATCTAAGACTTTTTCCACTATAGTAATATGGTTTAAACTAAACTTCTCATAATTCTATACATTTCATCTAGATATAAAAGAATCGCAATACTCAATACTAGCGCATCCTTAAATTTTTCTTATCTAATTCAGAGTTTGGATTTTTGCACTTTTTGCCTTTGTATATCCTTCATAGCTCAGAATGATTTTGTCCCATATTTCTTTTGCTGAATTTAGCTGCATCACTTTAGCAAATTACGGTTCAAATAGGCTTCCTAATAAGACATTGACGACTTTGGCATTGATTTCATATTTCTTCCTTTCTGCTGCATCAGTAGGAATACTTGCCGGATACTGATAGCCTCCTTCCACGATTGCCCATACTTCTACACCAAGACTTTGCAAATATGATTTTTTTCATATCTTCCAGAATAACAGATTATTTCCATTGAATAGAGGTGGCCTTATAGACATTACCCCTTCACGACTTCCCATTGCGACGAATCTCCTTCAAGCGATCAAGCTTCTGCAGAAGGACCTACTTTGATACCAATTGTTGGGAAAAATACTGAGAGGGGGGGGTGAATCAATATTTAGGAATTACTCAACACTTTTTACTTTTCCATTCACTAAAACCCATACGCTACTTTGCTGAAACCAACTAGCGTATGCACACGGATATCATTTATAAAACTCGCGTATACATAGAGATCTTATTATGCATCTATTTCTTTACTTAGGTCTATGCATCATTCATTCATCAAATGTTTAGTTAATAGTAAGCATGTGTAGTAATAACAGAATAAACCATCACACATAAGCAACACACATGAACACCAAGATTTTAGGTGGAAACCCAAGTCGGGAGAAAACCACCGTCGCGATGTCTCAACTCAATGATTATTATAGAGAAAAAAACATCTACAACCATGTATCGGTGCGGCATCTATACAGCACGTTAGTTACTCCACTGAGAAGGCTAATAACCTTTCTTCATTGACACTTTCCTAGAAGTGAGCTACAACCCCCGCTCAATAAATTTCTCCCTGAAGGGAGCTAATGACTTCCTGCCTTTACTGCTCACTTGGAAGGGAGTTACAACCCCCTGACTTGAAGGCTTCAACCTTCAGCACCTTTGTGGACCACATTTCATCAATTTTCATACTGGATCCAACCCACACAATTAAGCTCAAGGAACATTCATCAAACCAACAACTTTCTCTATAGCAGCATAATCAATATTCGAACAACCCAGATCATCATTGACAGATAGCAGTAAAACAACAGAACTGATCAGAAATTTCTTTCCACACACTTCAGCAAACCCCAGATTACATACACACTTTTTCTTCACTTATCCTACATATATACGTGCTTTCACAAATACCAACCCGCGTATACATCTGCACACATTTCAGAGCTGACTTCACTTCCCATACGCGCTTTCGTTGTATACAAGCTGCATATATATGCGCTTTCTCCTTGATGAACACGCGTATAGATATTCAGACATTTTAGGGCAGGGCAGCTCTCTAGAATAGATAAACAGCTCAGATCTCCATTCTTTACTTCAGCACAGATTCACCATATCACAGATCTAATCATTCGATAAACAGACCCAGAAGATACATATACATTTCAGATCTAGAGATCCCTCTTCATCATTTTCTTCATAGGTGCATCATAGAATCAGATATATCATCAAACTGTTACCCTTTTCATTCAGACATATTTCAGAGTGAAGTATTCATTCAAACCTAGACATCTTGCACCCTTTGCATAATTAATTTCTTCTCCTTATATAGATTTAGCCTTTATCAATACCATGAGCCAAAACCACATCACTTCTGATGGTATTCCTGGACGGGATCTCATAGACAATCCAGCGCTCAATACATTGGGTCAATACCATGGTAGCAACCCCTGGTTTTACATATTTAGAGCGCAATTGATCATACGCGATTTGGCACGTACTTTTCCGTGTGCATACACGCCTTCTCCTTGACAAACCCGCGTATTCCTTGTAACACACCTTTTTCATCATTATTATTGCACATACTGATATTTCTTTCTTCTTCAACTTCTGTACTACTTGTAGAACATCAGATTTACATCATTAATAAACTTATCAAGCATCAAGAACAACTTCATTAAGTAGGTTGCCGTCATCTTCATCAAGTGGGTTGCCATCAAGGACAACACTCTACATCATATTGCCAACAACAATATTTTGATCTCAAGAATGTGAAAAACACATAAAAGGTATGCATTGCAACTTTACATTTAGAAAAAAATACATTTGTATGGTATCAATGGCTTTTCTCTCGTAAATTTTTTTTCACTTGGTCAATTTTTACAGAGGAAATGATAGCACATTATGATGATACAAAAATAAACACCTTCTTTAGCCAATTGATAAATCTCAAACAAAAGGGTTCAGTGGTGGAGCACATTGAGGACTTCCAAAAATTGAATATAAGGGTCACTGATATTATAGAGGAACACAAGATTGATGTCTTCATAGGGACTTTAAAGGATAACATCGAACATGAAGTTTGCGTTTGGGAACCTGATTCATTGGAAAAGGCATTCAGGTTGGCAAGAAAAAAATGAATGTAAAATTATGGCAACAAGGAAACCTACCACTCACATATATAAATATGGAAGTGTTGCTACTCCTAGACTTCCACAACCTACAAGGTTGACACCACAACAATTGGAAGAAAAAATATAAAAAGGGCTTTGCAACACTTGTGATAGAAAATACAATAAAGGTGATAAGTGTGCTGAGAAGAAATCATTTTACATAGATTGTGAAGAGGAAGAAGTAAATGAACAAGAATCCTCAAAAGAAGAAGATATACACCAGGAACCAACCCTAGAAGAGGAATAAATGAGTCTGACCATATCATGTAATGCATTGGAAGGAATTAGCACTCCTCAAACTCTCAAGATAGAATGACATATCAAGAAGAAAAAGGTAATTGTGTTGATTGATTCGAGTAGTACCCATAATTTTATTCATTGTGAGTTAGCCAAGGAATTGAATTGTTTCCTATACCTAGAACCAAAATTTCAAGTGATGGTTGCAAATGGAGGAACTATTAATTGCTATAGAAAATGCCATAATATCAAGCTATCCATGGGGGAATATGTATTGAATAGTTCAATTCTTTCCATTCCTATGGGAGGTGCTAATGTTGTACTAGGATTACAATGGTTCCAATATTTAGGGACAGTAGCTTTAATTTTCAAGAACTTTTCTTGAAATTATTTTCAGAAGGAAAGGAAGTCGAATTACAAGGTATCACAGGGAAGCTAGGAAAGATAATAATATTTAATGTCATGAAAAAGCTTCTAAATAAAGAACAACAAGGTGTAATTGCACAATTATGCTCACTAGAAGTTTGAACATCAAAATCATCTATTTCTACAGATCTCCAAAAAGTCTTGGAAAATCATTCAAAGGTGTTTGAAACTCCCAAAGGACTTCCGCCTATTCGTGATCATGATCATGCTATTCATTTGATTCCACGAAGTGTTCCTCCAAACATCAAGCCTTGTAGATATCCTTATGTCCAAAAGAGAAAAATTAAACATATGATTTTAGAAATGTTAGAGGCTGGTATAATTCAACCTAGTCAAATTTATTTCTCTGCTCCAGTAGTATTGGTGCACAAGAAGGATGGATCATTGTAATGTTCCAAAAATTTTAGCTTCCAAGCTAAATGGAACATTAGAGTTAAAAGTAGTTGTAGCCGGTAAATAAATGGGTAGAAAAGCCCATAATTCTCTGAAGGAGGATAAAAACACTCCAATTGTGAAAGGAGACACTCTTTCTAGCTCAATAAGACACCTCCATGTGTGAACAAAGGTAAATGAAGATGCCTTGACCAATTCAATAGCGCAGTTTTAGTGGAGGAGGAATCCTAGGATGGATAACACAATTTTGGAGGGAAATGTAACTTGGGTTAGAAGTAACCTAAGTGAGCGGGGCCAATGGAAATAAAACTCACATATTATATAAGGAAGAGGATGGCAACATTATTTATCATGTTGTAGATTATTATTCTTGGCTACCAAGAATTGTTGCTGCTTTTTTGCTTAGCAAAGTTGCAGTGCTGTTTAGCACTAGGTCTTCCTGGGTGGGAATCCCACCTCTTTCCTTTGAGGAGATCATTGGGAGACTTTGGATTCATCATTCCACATTAGGTTTTTAGGCCAAGCTTCAGCCATCTTCATTATCAAAACTTTTTCGAAGATTGTGTAGTGTTGCTGGGTGCAGCAGTGTAAGGGATTGAAATCTCGACTTCTGAGCTAGTTTCTCATTGGAGGAAGCTTTCCTTCACTTGAGAGATCTATTTGGAGAGATAGAAGAAATATTTCAGATCTGTGGTATCAAACCACACATTTATCATACCCTCCCAGTGTTTTTTCTGCTGGGGAGTGCGTTATTTTGGAGACAGTGCTCATTGCATGGTTTGGTGGCTCCGTTGTTGAGTTTCCTTGTGATTGAGAGGTTCATCCTTTCATGGGAGGAAGCCATTTAGGGATATACATTAGATCAGACATAATTCAGCCTTTTAAACTCATGTGCTTCAGTGTTGTAGTGATAATTCAGTGATTTTCTAAATATCACATTTGTATACAGAGTGTTTAGACAAGAAACCCTTGTTGGTTTCTTTTGTATCTTGTATAAGGATATTAGATCTTTTGTTCTTTAGAATTTTAATCAATATATGAGTAGATATAATTTTTTCCTTCACTTATGTGTGTAAACCCTCTCTTATACTGCGTGGTCCATTAAGCAACAACTTCGGTAAAATGCAGTTTTGGGGTTTTAGCACTTTTTAGCAATCCTAGGTGTGGGAGATTTGTTTAACCCACCTATTTTGCTTTGTTTCAGCTCATTTATTGGATTTAGGTTTCTTATTTACTACTCTATGGGATCGAAGAGTCCATTTCACTGTTTTATTGTGTATGTTGTTAGAAATGCATTTTTGATGCTTGATTTATGAGCAATCCTAAAAAATGAATATTATAGTGGTATCAGAGCATGATCTATGACACAGCCTATGAGATCCAGCTATCAGAGGAAGGGGAGATGGAAAGAAGCCAGAAATATTTAGTATGTGCAGGAAGAAAGGAAGAAAATTTTACAAATCTTCTTCCAACATCTATGAAGAGCTTTCAAGGAGAGCTGAAGAAAATGAGATTGGAGATGGGATCTCCAAAGGAGGTTGAATCTAGAGCTGAATCTATATTTTCACATGGTGAGTGTGAGCATGCAACTACACTCCATGATCCACAGCACAGTCAAATTCCTAGAGCTATCTTCAGATGGATGGGATGAGGACGAATGCCTAAGAGAATGAATCTTAGTGATTTGTTGCAGGAGTATGAATCTCAAACTGAGAGGTTTAGAGATCATATTGATTTCTAGGAGTTTTTCAAGATCCAGATGGACAAGAGAAAGAAAAAAAATGTAGATATATTTCTTCTATCTACTTTTTCTGGATCACCTACATGGTCAATTGGAGCTTGGGTGAAGGAGCTAAACACATATTTGCAGCTGCACCATATTTCTGGAGATGAAACTATAAGAGTTGTAGCGCTGCATTTTAGAGGTAAGGCTCATGCATGGTGGATTTTTGAATCTTATTCCTTAAAGAATGCCAACACTTTCTCTTATGCAAGAATCTTAAAAACATTGATGGAGAGGTTTGGTGAAAAACTTCCTAAGACACATGAGCAAGGAAAACTTGAGAAAACAAAACCCTTGGATGTGATGGAGGAAACTCCATTTCAAAAAACCATGAGAAGATCTAATGTCTTGCATTATACATTGACGAAAGCAAAACCTCTAGTTCATATTCTTGAACAAGAGGGCATGGGGATCACTTTTTCACAAAGGGATCCAATTGTTGAGATGTTGCCTACAAACATTGATGAAGAAGAGGGAAACAACGCTGTCAAATCTAGAGCACATCTAGTGCCTCATGTAGAGGAGAGAGGAGCACATGCTCCCACATGAGGGATTCTTGTTCTTTTGCAAGAAGTTCCCCAGGATCTCATGCATGGAGGTCCAAGCACAATCAGTGAGCAGCATGATTGTGCACCATTGTAGCTGGAAGCAGGAGGAAGGGAGGAAGAGCAGCATCATTCGATGAGAGGTACACACCCTTCTCTATTTCAGAGAGCTAGTGCAAGAAAGAGGCAAATTGATTTGCATTGTAAGGGCAAGGGCAAGGTTTCCCAATTATATGTACAGTCTACTCTTGACATTGATGTCTCACTACATAGAGGCATTCCACCAGGGAGGCCACCAGATCTACAGTTTATGAGATATATCTTGTCTTTGGGTTCACCAATATTGGATTTTGGAGAGGTGAAGAGTTTGGAGGAAGAATTTGGCATGGGGGATGTCAAAGAAGCAGGTAGCAGCATGAGGAGAGCTTCACATGCTAGATCACCAGCGCTGTCTCTGAGGAGGATTGATCCTTATTGGAGATCTCAGCTCTTGGTAGAGAAATCCAAGGATATTGGTGCTTGCATGATTCTTTATGACCCGGATGGAGATGACAGATACATGGTGGATGATGTGGTCATCTATTCCTATGGCAGGATCTTCTTGGCTATATCTTCTAGTCTCAAGGAGAAGCTGCTACATGCAGCACATGAGGACTTCTCTTCCATGCAATTTTATGCATACTTCCAGTTGATGGAGGAGTTCACTTGGGAGGGCATCCAGCATGGAATATATCAGGATATGGAGAGATGCATAGCCCAGATGGTGAAAGAGAGGATGTCACAGCCACCTTCCTACTCATTGGGAGTGAGGGAGAATTTCCAATTGAGCCATTTCAGCCCAAGGCCTCAAGTACATGATGGGGGAGGTATCATTTCACATTTTGTTTTTTATTTCTTTTCATTACTTGAGCAACATGATGTAACAAGAGGAAGTATTTCTTCTTTCACATTATATGATGATGCACTTGCAGCTATTTGTAGCATTGATATTGGCTATCTTTTTGATGAGCTGTGGGGGAAGCCATATGTCTCTTGGTGTGCACCAATGACACTATATTGTAACTTCATGTTTTCATCTTATGAGATGACTATGGAAGCAAACAAGTGGCTAGAAAAGAACCTGTTATTTTTTATTTTCATACAGGCCAAGGATGCATTGCACTGGTTCCATGAGAGGGACCATGATTCACTCTCCGGTTGTCATATGGGAGCTAGTTTGTATTGTATCTAACTTCCATGTATGGCTGATGTGTTTTTGGTCAAAGGAAGCTTTGTATGGAGAGAAAAATCAATTGGATAGCATGGCACCCATATGATAGAGTAGTAGAAGACTTGTTAGTATGGGGAATCATACAAGTTAACCTTCATGACCTTACTCTATGGCTTGTATGAGGGAGAGATGAGGCAGCAGAAAAAGTTGTTGTTACTATGGTTACACTTGGGAGAGTATGGGAAAAATTATTCCCATACTTTTCATGATGTTTCTGAAGAGAAGGAAGGTACATTCATGGTGCAAGGAGGCTACCCTTCAGTTTTGGAGGATCATGAGAGGCTTCCCTGTAGAGAAAACATCTTCTCACTTAGCAGCATGATGGTGGATGAATTTGGCATATGGAATGTCAAAGAGAGGTGTCATGGAGCCTTATTACAAAGGCCTATAGTGCTGTCACATAGGAGCATGTTCTTATGGATGAGGTATTCCAAGGGGAGGAGGTATCCCTTCTTCTTTCAGATTTTTATGAGTAGATTCTCATGGGATGAATTATTGGAGAATATCATTTCTATCCAACTCACTATGTATGGTAGAGAATGAATTTTGGTACTTGTTTATTACTCTATTGGGTATTTTTACATTGTCACCATGTTTGCACAGTGCATTGCTCCTCAAAAGAGCAAGAGTATTTTTGGGTTTCATGGTCACTTTAGGGCCAATGTTTATGATGATAGTAGCCCATCTATACATGACTTGGGGAAAGTGTGTTGTTATTCTATCTATGCACAACTGATAGACATTGATGCTTACTTTCCCATGTTGGGAGAACATACATATCCAACTTGTAACTTGTTGCAGGAACACTTGGCACGTGACATTCTCAAGCAGCAGTTGGGGAGACTGCGTGATATCCACTTGGAGAACCTTTGGTACCATCCAAAATTGCACTTAACTTTAAGAAATTTTCTGATTTGGAGGCAAAATGGTGATGATGTGCCATTCATCGTAGATGGAATGGTTTGGGTTAACATGTCTCATGATGTTGGAGGGAGAGTCCTTGGAGGCTCAATCTTCTTCTTGCCATTGGAGGGCAATCATGTTGCAACCCAAGATAAGCATTCCTTCTACACATATCATAAGTGGAAGGGAGGAAAGCATGGGATAGGCCCTCTTGCTTATCATGTTCACTTATACAATCCACCTACATTTCAAGAGCACAAGCTGGAAGATACTTTTCATGAGTTACCATGTTGGAGGGTGACTCACTTCATTTGGATGATTGCATGGGTGAGGGAGACACTCATTCACCATGTTGATGATCACTCCTACTTTGTGGAGGCCATTAGATAGCTAGCATGTTTCCATTCACACTTTCCACCTTTGATTGATGCAGACACTTTGGTTTTGCACACTTGGGGGGAAGCATTGGATGACAGTTTATTTACAGATTCTCTTGATGCAATGATGGAGGCTATTGATGAAAGGCCACATGAGGAGGAGGGGATATATTTTTCTCTCCTTATGCATTTTATTGAGGAAAAGCAAATATTTTGGAGGGGAGGACTGTAATGTTCCCAAAATTTTAGCTTCCAAGCTAAATGGAACATTAGAGTTAGCAACAGTTGTAGTCGGTAAATAAATGGGTAAAAAATCCCATAAGTCTTCGAAGGAGGATAAAAAAACTCCAAGTGTGAAAGGAGAAATACTTTCTAGCTCAACAAGACACCTCCATGTGTGAACAAAGGTAAAATGAAGCTTCTTTGACCAAGTCAACAACGCAGTTTTAGTGAAGGAGGAATCCTAGGATGGATAACGCAATTTTGGAGGGAAATGTAACTTGGGTTAGAAGTAACCTAAGTGAGTGGGGCCAAGGGAAAGAAAACTCACATATTATATAAGGAAGAGGATGGGAAAATTATTGATGATGTTGTATATTATTATTCTTGGCTGCCAAGAATTGTTGTTGCTTTGCTGCTTAGCAAAGTTGTAGTGTTGTTTAGAACAGGGTGTTCGCGGGCGGGAATCCCACCTCTTTCCTTTGAGGATATCATTTAGAGAGTTTGGATTCATCATTCCACATAATATTTTCAGGCCAAGATTCATCCATCTTCATCAACACAACTTTTCTGGAGATTGTGTAGTGTTGCTGGGTGCAGTAGTGGAAGGGATTGAAATCCCGGCTTTTGAGCTAGTTTCTCAGTGGAGGAAGCTTTCTCTCACTTGAGATATATGTTTGGAGAGCTCCAGGACATATTTCAGATCTGTGGTATCATACCACAAATTTCTCATACCCTCCTAGCGTTGTTTCTACTAGGGAGTGCGTTATTTTGGAGGCAGTGCTCATTGCATGGTTTGGTGGCTCCGTTGCTGAGTTTCCTTGTGATTGAGAGGTTCATCGTTTCATGGGAGGAAGACCTTTAGGGATATAAATCAGATTATACATCTTTCAACCTTGTACACTCATGTGCTTCAGTGTTGCAGTGATAATTTAGTGATTTTCTGAATATCACATTTGTATATAGAGTGTTTGGACAAGAAACCCTTGTCGGTTTCTTTTGTATCTTGTATAAGGAGATTAGATATTTTTTTCTTCAGAATTTTAATCAATATATGAGTAGATATAATTTTTTCCTTCATTTATGTGTGTAAAACCTCTCTTAGACTCCACGTTCCATTAAGCAACAACTTCGGTAAAATGCAGTTTTGGGGTTTTAGCACTTTTTGGAAATCCTAGGTGTGGGAGATCTGTTTAACCCACCTATTTTTATTTGTTTCTGCTCATTTCTTGGATTTAGGTTTCTTATTGACTACTCTATGGGATCCAAGAGTCCATTTCATTGTTTTATTGCAAATGTTGCTAGAAATGCATTTTTGATGCTTGATTTATGAGCAATCCTAAAAAATGAATATTACAATCATGGCACATGTGTCCAGATTATAGGGATCTCAATAAGCTCACCATTAAAGATAAATTTACCATTCCTGTGATTGATGAATTATTGGATGAATTACATGGAGAAATTTACCTTACCAAGTTGGATCTTCGTTCAGGATATCATCAAATTAGAATGAAGACTAAAGATATTCTGAAAAAAACATTTCAAACTCATGAGGGTAATTATGAATTTTTTTTCATGCCTTTTTGCCTTACCAATGCACCTTCTACATTTCAAGGGTTGATGAATTTCATTTTCAAACTCTTAGAAAAATTGTGCTAGTATTTTTTGATCATATACTAATCTACATCAAGTCTTGGAAGGATCATGTTCAACATGTTGACAGGGTGCTCAAGCTATTGGAGGAGAAACATTTATATGAAAAAACATCCAAATGTTTCTTTGGAGTGTAAGAGGTGGAATATATGGGTCATATTATATCTCACAAGGGTGTTAAGGTAGACCCTAACAAAATTAAATCCATTAAGGAATGGAAATTCCACACAACCATAAAGTAGTTGCAGGATTTCTCGAGTTAACAGGGTATTATCGCAAGTTTGCTAAGAATTATGGGAGAATAAAAACACCTCTAACAACCTTATTTAAGAAAGATGAATTTTCATGGACTCTTGACACAACTAAGGCCTTTGAAGATATTAAAGAGGCGATGTGCCTAGCACCGGTCTTAGCTAGCCAAACTTCACAAAGACCTTTATTGTGGAACGTGATGCCTCGGGAAATGAAATTGGTGCTATTTTAATGCAAAAAGGAAGACCCATTGATTTTGAAAGGCGTCCAATCAAAGGAAAGTATTTACAGAAAGCTATTTATGAGAAGGAAATGTTATAAATACTACATGCACTAAATAAATGACGACCTTACTTAATGGGAAGACACTTCGAGGTAATAATTGATCATGATAGTCTTAAACACTTTTTGGAGCAAAGACTATCTTTAGAAGACAGAAAAAATGGGTCAAAAAGATGTTGGGTTATGACTTTGAAATCATCTACAAAAAAGGGAAGCTAAATGTTGTTGCAGAGGTGGAAGAATTGGTTTGTGCCATTTCTATTATCCAACTAGATTGGATAACTGAAGCAAGGGATGAATGGAATAAGGACGAAGAAGTGTGGACACTCATTCAAAATTTGCAGCAAGATCCTACTACATCTGATACATTTAGTTGGAAAAATGATTCTTTATGGTACAAAGATTGCTTATATCTTTGTAAGAATTCCCAACTAAAACAAAAGATTCTTTTGGAATTGCACACTTCTCCTTTAGGAGGACACTCAAGATTTTGAAAAACTTCAATAATACAAGGTGAAGAAAAGATTTTTTCAGACGGGCCTAATTGATATTCAAAATTTTGTGTTTCATAACCCACAGACAGCAACAGTTGAGATAATTTATCTGTTCTTTTACAACCTTTATCCATTCCAAGTCAATGTTGGGAGGATATTTCAATGGATTTTAGCACAGGTTTACCTAAGTCCAAAGGAAAGAGTGAAATCATGGTGGTAGTTGATAAAATTACTAAGTATGCACACTTTTTTTTATGATCTCTTCCATTTAAAGCAAGTATAGTTGCTGCTACATTTATGGACATGACTCAAAAGCTACATGGAATCCCAAAGGTTATCGTGAGCAACAAAGATCCCAATTTTACTAGAAATTTTTGGACGAAGTTATTTTCTTGTTTGGGTACTCAATTAGCTCATAGCTCATCTTATCATCCTCAATCCGATGGTCAAACTGAGATAGTGAATAAATTTTTGGAAGGATATCTTCATTTTTTTTATCTGATAAACAAACACAATGGGTCAAGTGGCTACCTCTCATTCAATGGTGGAATAACACTTCCTTCCATACTGCAGCAAAAATGACCCCATTTATGGCACTTTATGGATATCATCCATCATCCATCACATCATCTTTAAAAGAAAATTCTAAGGTTCAAGCAGTGGAATATCACATCGAGCATCAACAATAAAATCTACAACTCTGAAAGGATAACCTAAATATGGCACAAAATCGAATGAAAAAACATGCAAATCAACATTGCAACGAGAGAAGTTTTGACATAGGAGACTGGGTATTTTTACGGCTACAACCATACAAACAAATTTCCCTCAAGCAAGATAAGAAGGATAATAAATTATTGCCAAAGTAATATGGTCCTTAAAAGGTGTTGCAAAATATTGGTACTATGGCATACAAATTGGAGCTTCTTGCTTCTTCGCGAGTGCATCCAGTTTTCCATGTTTCATGCTTAAATAAGGTTATAGGTGAAAATCTTCCAGTTCAAAAAATATTTCCAGAACTTGATAAGGAAGGAAAAATCATATTGGAATTTGAAGCAGTCACAAAAACATGAACTCGACAGCTACGAAATCGATCAATTTCAGCGTATCTCATCAAGTGGAAGAACTTACCCAATGAAGATTCTACATGGAAGGATGAGAATTTTATACAAAAGCACCTAGAGATACTCAAGCATTGAGGACAACACTTTTTTGAAGGAGAGGGGCATGTTATGTCCCTATATTGCTAGTTTAGTCCCTTATTGTTATTAGTTTAGCCCCCTTATTTTTATTGTTGTACCCCTGTAACCCCAATATTGTTATTATTGTGCCCTTACATTGTTATTTTTAGGTCAGCTAGGATTATATTATGGGCCCATGGACTCCTATATATAGAAGGAGGTTTTGGTCATTTGTATCATCCAAGAATTGTTCATTTATGTAATTTATTTGAGGTTTCCCCCTCAAAGTGGTTGATTTATAAGGCGTTGATCTCTCTTTTATTCTATTTTTGGAGCTGGTTTCATAACATTCACGAAGAAAAACAAAAACAAAATCCCTTCAGAACAACACTCGGAGCCCTCAAAGAGAAGAAAGGTACAAAAGGGTTCTAAGGAGGAGAAATCCACTGTCAAGGAAGGAGCCATAGGAACAACAAGATCCATATCAGCTGCTGAGAGAAAAATATACTTGGATAAGCTTGCTGAAGCTGCAACCCACATAGAAGGAAGGTAAAAATGTTTTTGAAACAAACTCCTTTTTTCTTATCACTCACAATTTTGAGAAAAAATGTAGATGTCAAGGAATATTAGTTTACATATGATTTTCACCATTTTATGTGTATTTTTTAAAAATAAATATAGTTATTGGAAATTTTGGTAGCATTCCAGTTTTTGCGCAATTATAGGTTTTTACCAGAATTTTCGGTAGTGCCTACTTTAACTGAATTTTGACACCTGTCAGCAAATTTTCCGGGCCAGTTAAGGATGGATAAGGACCCATAACCAAATGGATATAACAAGTGATGGTGAAAGGTGGTTATGAGGTTGTTGGAGGTCTTATTAAATGGAGCTACATGATTATTTAAATACCAAAGAGACAAGGAAATAAATCAACAGAGAAAGGGGCAACATGACAACACACTCAACATTTCAACCCAAATTTCTTCTCTTCTTTCTTCTACATATGTTCTTTCTATTATATTTTGATGTGATATGGTTGTGATGTATTTTGACAAATATGTAATGTTAGGAGTAATGTTTCCTTCTTTTTAGAAGAGATGGAGTTGGTGCCTCTCTTGCTATATATACCATTTTTAAATACCATTTCCAGGTTGGATGTTGGTCTACTTGAAGAGTGAATATAATAAAAACCCTCGTTTACTTCATGCTAGAGGATTTTGTGACTCAAGGAACATCTAATGTGTGGTGTGTCTCCTTTATCTTTTAATTTCTTCTAAAATATTAATTGCAACAACTATTAAGGTGTGAGTGAGAAACTATTAAAGGATTTAAGAGTAAATTATTTGATTTCAATTTTTTGCGATTTATATGTGTGTTATAGAAAATGTAAGTGAATATTTCATAAATAACTTGTGGAATAATTTATACATGCAATCTATTTTATAATTTTTTTTTACTTTGCATAAACAGAGTTTGTGAAAAGAGCCATCATCATAGTTGTGACACTAATTTAGGATATGAATATTTCCTAGAATAGGTACCAACTATCCATCTTCTCCATTTGTTACACTCTTATCCCTATACTACCAATTTACCCATACAATTTATACTTTCCATAGCTTGCCAAATGCATGAAAGTTTTAAGGAATCTAAAAAATAGTTTCAAAATATTTGAGAATTCATTCCACCACTCAAACAACCCTTTAAAATTTGAAATGAACTATGATGTGTAAGTCTTACTCCTTATGCAGTCAAGAAGTGACTCCTTGCACTAACAATGTCAACCTTTTAAGTTGCGGAAGTATAGGAGTAGAAACACTTCCATCTATATATATGTGATTTTTAGGCTTCCTTATCACCATAATTTTACTTTCAACTTTTCTTGCCAACTGAAATGCCTTCTCCAATGAATCAGGTTCCCAAAGGTGAACCTCATGCTTGATGTTATCCTTTAAAGTCCCTATGAACACATCAATCCTATTTTCCTCTAGAATATCATTTACCCTTATATTAAATTTTTGGAAGTCCTCAATGTGCTCCACCCTTGAACACTTTTGTTTGAGATTTATCAATTGGCTAAAGAAGGTGTTGTTCTTTTCATCCCCATAATTTTCTATCATTTGCTTCGTAAAAATTTACTAAGTGAATTTTTTTTACGAGATAAAAGCCATCAATACTGTTATTGTTGGAATCAACACTTGGATTGTGACAAGAACATGACTAGACACATCTTAAGCAAAAGGGATTTTCTTATGACTTGATTGAGTTTTTTGGAAAGTTGTTGGGTATCACACACACTGAAAGATATTTTCAACCGCTAGGAATCTCTCACATATATAAGGGCAAGGATGTATAATGTGGTAGCAGGAATAGGTTTTTAGCTTAATTGTTAGAAAATGGAAGATAACAATATCTATGTAAAACAAAGGTCTACAATGAAGAGAAAATTATGACACAAATTCTAGACCTGTAACGTACAGTGAAAGAAAGTTATGAAAGGACTTATAAAAGTCTCACTCTACATTTTGAAGATCTCATTAAATAGAAAGCTTCCAACTAACATGAAAAAACCAATCAGGAATGATTGAAACATCAAGACTGAAAAAAATAGATTGCTCATGTATGTTCTTTTAAAATAATTACAAGAATATGAAATAGGATTCAATTCAACCTCAAATAAATACCATGAACTATCTTCAGTTAATACTAAGTCTGGAATGCTTGATAACAAGATTTAGAAAAACAAACTAAGATTGCATGAAGGTTTACAATACTGATAGTAACATGAGGGAGAATTGTGTACATCATAATTTGGAATTAAGTAATGAATAGTGGAAACGCATAAGAATATGAACAATACACACACTACAAAAGTTGTCAATCTTCAAGAATGATTATGAATATATTATGTATTCAAAAATATGACATAGTATGAAATTAAAGGTACAACCAACCAACCTCCCTTTTCTCCTTGCATTACACAATATATATACAAAAAATGAGTTCTGTAAAAAGCCTCCATAAAAAGTGAAAATATGTTTCTGAGACTTTATTACAGCCCTCTACATATAGTAGAGCTTATCCAAAAAAAAAACTGAAATAGAAATTAAGATAGATCATGGCAGCATGGAGCTCGAGGTGGCTGAGTTAATGTGGCTGAGTTCTCCTCATTTCTTGGAAAAAATTGTCTCCATAAAAAGTGACATATACCAACTTAAAAGAACACCTATACCCTTATCTGCAAAAGTGTGGTAGCAACTAACTGAAAGGAGTAACCAACTGGAAGATAACCACATTTCAGGTGAGAAACACCTCTTGTTTAACAGGTGTTTAGTATTCAAATAAAAATAAATACCCTGACCAAGATAAATGATATGTCTTCGAGATTTGGGGAGGAGATGTTATATTTTCTGATAGATATAAAAATATTTTAAAACAAGTGCTGCCAGAAATTCCTAAAAAAAAAGTTCATGTAAATGCCTCTGAAATCTTACCTATGCTGTCGAAAGTGTGCTAATACTAGCCACGTGTCTAGATGAGACTGGAGGGGAGTGAAGTGAAGTGAAGCAATGGAAAGTAAGCGAAAGGCATGGGAATGGAATGATTAGCAAGATAAGCTATTAAGTGAAATAATAATAAGTGGGGGAGTAATTTCATTAAAATATATCACAATTGCAATCTTAGAGTGAAGTAGAGTGAATACATTATCAGGGTAGAATTGCAATGAGATAATGGGTTATCACAAATAGTGGATCAGAGGATTATCTCATTTCACAATTAGAGGATTATCACATTTTGTAATCGGAGGGGGAAACATGGATGGTTGGCAATAAGATTTGCAATATGCGATAAGAAAAGAGACGTGGCAGGGAAACAGGTTCTACTGTTATCACAAACGGGGGTTTTTAGGAAGTGGAAATAGATGATAACAAAGGAATTTAAAAATTATGACTACGAAATAAGGTAAGGTGGGTCCACAAATAAATACGATAGTGCGGTATGACGTGGTGGTAGGCGGGTCCTAGTGTTATCGTAATCGGGTATTTAAGGAGGCAGGAGTAAGTGAATGCACCAAGAATTCGTGATTTTTGATGAAGTAGGTCCTTTTAATGGTTTTAAAGAAGAAAAGAGATAAATAAAAAAATGACCGAAAGCGTAACAAAGGAGTTTCAAATTGTTTAAACGCTACAAGAGCGTAACAAAGGAACCTGACAGTGAGATAAAAAAGCATAACATAATTGAATTTGGATGGTTCAAACTAGATTCAAATGGAATTTGAGCATTGGAGTTTAGATTTTGGTTTTAAAATGATAAAAAACTAATACATTTTAACCCTCCAGGACCTTCAACCATAGTTTAAGAGACAAGAGAAGATCAAAGACACAACTACAATAGTGACAAGAATTTGAAAAATTGCAGTGCTAATAGTGGCTCCTATTGGGGATGAATTCCTCCCTGTGAGGCTTCAAGGACCATTTTTATAGTGCCTTGTCCAGCCCTTATTTCTCCAACCAACAATTCTTATCATTAACTAAAATAAACAACATGCTTAGCCATTGGGTAATGGAGCCATAAGCTAGATTTCAAACTTCTGCAACTTATTTCAACACGACTGAAATACGAAAATCAAACTGCAATCTCAAACAGGAAATAAATGCTCGAGTGGCAAGATTATTCATCCTCCTACTTCTAATCAGCTGAAAACTTTCCTAATCAAGCATAACTTGATTTCCAATGAAACCATAAAATAATTTGACCAGTAGTGAAAGTCTTGCATGCAAATATTTGAAAAAACCCATAAGGGATATAATATATGTAGAAAGAAACAAAATGGAAACCTGTACTTATTGCTATAAACCGCATGTGTCATTTCAACTGCTGCTATATTGGAGACCAATGCTAAAAATGAATCCATCCAATCAAAAACTGGATCATGAAACATATGAGGAATGTCTAGCTGATCCAAAAGACCAAGTTGTTATTGTTTAAAATATGTTGTGTTAATAAAATTGGGTTGCTCTTCTCCTTCTTGCAACAACTCATCAACTTCATATGTTTCATTACATTTAAGGGAAACAAAACCTTTTTTAAGCTGTTGATTACCTTCCTGGACATCAAACTCGTTAGAGGCAGTTAAAATAGTAGAACTAAAAGGCAGCAATATATCAGGTTCCAAAGGAAGAACATCATGCTCATCAGATTCTTCATCCTAAGTACTAGGAAGAATTGGATATGTATGAATATGATCTAGATCCATACCTTTTTCAAACTCTTCATAAAAAAATTTCGTAACACTGATAGAAGAATATACTTTATCATTATGAACATAACACTCAAATTATTCATAGTAGCTATCAAGCAACAGCTTAGATGAATATAGTCCTTTACAATAATGATGAAACATTTCATGAAATTCCCTGAAATAAGAAATAATACCAACAAGTAAGGACCAGAACCATTTGTGTGCATCTCCATCAAGGGAAAAAACAAATATTTTCATGGGTACATCTTCATGAAACACATCCAACAAGTGCATAATCTCATGAAATGAAATTAGGTAATTAGCGAGATGTTCATATTCATATCCTTCAAATATTAAAAGACAATGTTGCCATTCACTTGCAGAAGGCACCGTATTAGGAAAACCATGAATTTCCGAAAAATTTAAAGGAGATAAACTTTGAGATAAGATGGTAGAAAAGGCTTTCTACATTCTAAAACTATGGAGCTACCACTCGATTCATTATCATGGAGTCACTAGGTGAAAGATCACAATGTTCTTCAAGTAGCCAATTCTTGTTCACCATCAAGAATTGATCATCAACAATAAAACAAAATACTCGGAAGAATGTTCATTTCAAGGCCCTCGTCTCATGGTAGATGCAACAAAAGATGTTATCACTCGAATCAGCACTTCGATTGTGATAAGAACTTGACCAAACACATCTCAATATTAAGGGCTTTTCTTATGACTTGATTGAGTTTTTTGGAAAGTGGTTTGGTATCACACACACTAAAAGATATTTTGAACAACTAGGAATCTCTCACACATATAAGGGCACTGATGTATAACATGGTAGCAGGATTAGGTTTTGTAGATTAATGGCTATAAAATGGATGATAACAATAGCTATGTAAAACATAGGTCTACAATTAATAGAAAATGATGACACAAATTCTATACCTAAAATGTACAATGAAAGACAGTTGTAAAAATAATTACAAAAGTCTCACTCTACATTTTAAGGATCCCATTACATATAAAGCTTCCAACTAACATGAAAAAACCAATTAGGAATGCTTGAAACATCAATACTAACAAAAACAGATTGCTCATGTATGTTCATTTAAAAGACTTACAAGAATATGAAACAAGATTCAATTCAACCTCAAAGAATGACCATAAACTATATTTAGTTGATTAATAAGTCTGAAATGCTTGATAACACGACTTACAAAAAAAACTAAGATTGCATGAAGGTTTATAAACTGATAGTAACATGAGGCAGAACTATGTAAATCATAATCTGGAATGACGTAATGAATAATGGAAACACATAATAAGATGAAAAATACACACACTATACAAGTTGTGAATCCTCAAGAGTGCTTATGTATTTTTTATGTATTCAAAAATATAACACATTATGAAATGAAATGTAAAACGAACCAACCTCCCTTTTCTCCTTGCATTACACAATATATATACAAAAAAGGAGTTCTGTAAAACCTACAGAAAAAGTGAAAACATGTTTCTAAGAATTTATTAAAACCCTCTACATATAGTACAGCTTATCCAAATAAAAACAAATAAAAAATGAAATATGAATGAAGATAGATCATGGCAACATGGAGCTCAAGGTGGCTAAGTGCTGCTCGTTGCTTGGAAAAAATTGCCTCCACAAAATTTGCAATCTACCAATTGAAAATAACACTTGTACCCTTATTTACAAAAGTGTAAGAGCATCTAATTGAAATGAGTAACCAACTCGAAGATAACCACCTTTCAGGTGAGACAAACCTATTTTTTTAATAGGTTTTCAATATTTGAATAACAATAAATGTCTTGACCAAGATAAGATATCTGTCTTCGATCTTTGGGGAGGAGCTGTTATATTTGCTGATAGATATAAAAATATTTTAAAACAAGTGTTTCCATAAATTCCTAAAAAAAAAAATACATGTAACTACCTCTGAAATCAAGCCTATGCTTTTGAAGGCGTGTTGATATTGTCCATGTGTCGGGATGAGAGTGAAGGGGAGTGAATTGAAGCGCGGGAATGGAACACAAGTGAAAGGTGTGGAAATGGAACAATAAGCAAGAGAAGCCATTAACTGGAATAATACTAAGCAAGAGGAGTAAGTGCATTAAAATATATCACAATCGCAATCATAGAGTGGAGCGGAGTGATTACATTATCGGGGCGGAACTACAATGCGATATATCGTAATCGCAAGATGGAGGGGTTATCAGAAATCAGGGATCAGAGGATTATCGCATTTCGTGATTCAGAGACTTATTGCATCTAGCAATCGGAGGGGGAAACATTGATGGTTAGTAATAGGATTTTCGATATGTGATAAGAAAAGTGACATGGCAGGGAAATGGGTCCTAGTGTTATCGCAATTAGGGGTTTTTTAGGAAGTGACAACAGATGATAACAAAGGAATTGCGAAATGGAAATTGTGAAATAAGGTAAGGTGGGTCCACAAAGGAATATGATAGTGCGGTATGATGTGGTGGTCGGTAGGTCCCAGTGTTATCACAATCGGGAATTTAAGGAGGCGGGGGTAAGTGAATGCACTGAGAATTTGCGATTTGTAATGAAGTAGGTCCTTTTAATGGTTTTAAAGTGGAGAATATATAAATAAATAAAGCGGCCCAAAGTGTAACAAAGGAGTTTTGAATTGTTTAAACACTACATGAGCATCGCAAAGGAACCCGACAATGAGATAACAGAGCATAACATAATTGAATTTGGAGGGCTTAAAGTGGATTTAAATGGAATTTGAGCATCGGACTTTGGATTTTGGTTTAAAAATGATAAAAAAAACTAATACATTTTAAAACTCCAGGACCTTCAACCATAGGTTAAGAGAGAAGAGAGGATCAAAGAAGCAACTACAATAGTGACTAGACTTTGAAAAATTGCAGTGCTAACAAATACCATACAACTTTATTTTGTTCTAAATATAAAGTTTTAATGCATACCTTTTGTGTGTTTTTCACATTATGGAAATCAAAATATTTCTCCATTAGTATTATTCATTACGGGATCCTTGCCATGAAACTTCCTCATATCGATCTTTGGAATATGGTTGATCTTCAATGCAACATTAGAGTTTATGAAATCATGATTAATATTTATTTTTTTCTCATCATGAGTTTCCTCTACTACTGCTTTGCCATTAGGAATCATTTCTTGTATCAACTTTGTCAAACATTCCTTCAAACCTTCAAACTGAGACCATTCTTCATGTCTTCCATGTTGCCATTCATTTTTTCATCGATCTTAGATTCCATTTCATCCATATTAGCATCCATCTTAGATTCCATTCCATCCATATTAGCTTCCATGCCATTCTTAAAACCATCCATATTAGCTTCCGCACATTTCTTCAAACCATTCATCTTATCTTCCATGCCTTTTTTCAAAACTTCGATTTCATTTTTTGTTACTCTTTGTGAGAGTGAAATTTTTTGCACTTGGTCTTGTAATTTTGATATATCATGTTGCACTTCTTCCTCTTCATGAGTCATAGTAGAGTATTCTGACGGCTTAATGGGTGTTTAATTGTTTTTAGGGGGGAATTTCAGAACCCAATACTGATATCTATGCTTCAATATGCCCTTGGAATCAGTACAAACTGATTTTCAAACAAGACTTATGCAATTTGAAACAAAAAATACACACCTTTTTCTTGTTTTTGAGGAGCTCGATATCGAAATTGATGTATCTTAGTAGTTTTCGATCCCCGAGATTTTATCTTCTGTCCTTTAGTATCGCTCCAAATCTTCTTTCCAATGCCACATTTCTTACTTGATTTGGATTCTTCAAGACAAATTTATTCCCAATCTCCCACAATGTCCTAATTATGGACTGGTTCAGTAGAACGAACTTGTGCAACATTCCACATGTCACCTTAGGTTTTGAAATTGATAGACAAGAAACTAAAGTCCATGCACTTTCGACCACTCTTTACAGAATTCCAATCCAATGCTCATAGAGAAAGTTATGATGAATTTCGAAAGGGAAGATATTTGAGATAAAATTCGGGAGCTTGCAAAAATATTAATGTCCAAAGACCGTATCTCTAACACTATTTTGAATGAAGATCTCAAATTTTTATACGATTTTCCTAAGGATTTCTTCACAAATGGTTTTTTTTTAGCTTTTGAAACATCGTAGAAAAACCTTTATAGTGAAAATTCCATGATGACCTATTTAAAGGAGAAAAACGGTAGAACCAAAGATCTAATACCAAATGTTATGAAACCAACTCCAAAAATAGAAGAAAATAGAGATCAACGACATAGAAATCAAACACTTCAAGGGGGAAACCTCATTTACATTACATAAATGAAAAATCCATGGATGATACAAATGAAAAAACCTCATTTCTATATATAGGAGTCCATGGGGTCACAATATAATCCTAGCCAACCTAACAATGATAATGTAAGGGCACAACAATAAAAATAACGGATTTTATGGGGCACAATAATAACACTATGGGGACTATATGGGTACAACAATAAAAATAATGGGGGCAGACTAACAAGAATAAGGGACTACACTAGTAATACAGGGACCTAACAGAAATGCATCAATAGCCTTATGTGGTATTGGTACAATCTTTAAAACCTTCCTTCACATGTAAAATACTTCATGATTAACTTCATCAAAGGGGAATACTTGTCAAGTAAATGTTTGAAATGAAATATGTGTTTAGGATTGTCTTTGCAATGAGGTTTTAAGAACATTTTATAGTTCTCAATGTCCAAGTCCATCCCTTTGAACAATATTTCTGCATGGTTCAGGATACTTTTTGTTGAGGCTATAGCATCTGCTGATAAAGTGAACTCAATAAATGGTATGATAGCCTTATCTCTCCTAAATCTGGTGGCAAAAATGCCTATCAATTGAGAATGACAGCCTACCTCTTGCATTCTCTCACAAAACCTTAAACAACCATTGTCTTCAAAATATTTCATAACATAAGGAGAAGCATTGATCTCCTGCAAATTGGATGACTCAAACCAAGAATGATGACCTCCCTTATGGGCCTTCTTGTAACCTTCCATGATGTTTGTAAACAAGGAAACCCCTAGTTTGACGTGGTGGAAAGGGAGGGTGAAAAATTAGAAAAATAGGGGATAATGGTACTATGATTTTAGGGACATAACTGAGATAGAAGGGAGCTAAGGAAAAACCCATAAAAATTTGGGGAGATAGGGTGGTGAGTTGGCTACAGGATGCAAGTGAAATATTTGGAAATGGTTACAGGAAAGGTAACAAAAGGATTAAAACACGGATTTTTCCTAGTTTCTCTGCAAAAGCGTAGTGAAAACTAGGGTTTGAGTGAAAATGGTAGTTATGAGAGGTATGAGTGATATGTAGTGATTTGATAAGGTATGTGAGTGACGTGTGAAGGTTTTTAGATGATGAAATTCGGGGTTTCCAATTGAAACAAGCTAAACATCAAAGACACCAAAAATGTAGTGAATAAAACCTAAAGGAGGGAATCCACCCTTTGCTGAAGAAATTCACTTGAAGGAGATGCGAGGAACATTCATTTACTAGATTGGGGCTCTTTGAACCTTGATAAAATGTGAATTGACCCTTATATATTTTTAGAAAATCTAAATTGACCCTTATATATCTTTTTAGAGCTTGCAAAGAAAAAGCGTAACACATTGCCAGAAGCATAGTGCAGCTACCACAAGCATAGCAGAGAGAAATTTGGAACAATTTTTGTTGGTTGTGGAGAGTTGTGAGAATAAGAGAGGATCTCTTTTGAAAATCAAAGGATGAAATGATCTCAAAAGCTTCATTTCCCTTTATAACCCACAAATTTTCTTTTTGTCTTTTAGTTGAATCATAAACACTTCGAGAAATTTTTTTTTTTTTTGAAAAACTTTTATCATGTAGGATAATTCTTGAAAAAAGAAAAATTTCCTACGCTTTATTTTTCCTATCTTCGCTAATAACCAATGAAGGTGATTTGTATGGTGAAAATGACTCTTATTTTTCTTTTTACGTGACATGATTGGACATTATGATGGTGAAACAAAGTAAACCTAGACCATGACCTAGATGGAGGTATGTTGACTAATCTATGACCCTAGGTGATGATGAATGTCATGATGGTGAAATTTATGATGACTATCAATAGGTGAAGGGAGTAGCAGTTAGACCCAGACAATATTTAGTGAAAAATTTTTTATTTGAGAATTTGTTTCAAAACATGAAATTTTGACCAAGGACCACTACCAAATAAGCCTAAAAGAGAATATTAGATCACTGAACATTTAGACAATACAATTGGATCCAGTTGGGGATGGAATTTCCTTCAGCAGGTGTCAAGAACATTGTAGACCAAGTAGCATAATACATTGGAAAATGCAGTCAAAACTAGAAACTAAGAAAAAAATTGACAAACTAAAATGACTAACTAAAACATGAAATAACTTTGACTTGAAAAGTGACTTGACTTTTTAAATGTTTTTAAAAGAAAAACATCAGCTAATCATAGAAGCCTCATGGACTTCTCCTTGGTCTTCAAACTTTTGCAACAACTTCCTTATTCTTTGACAACAAATAAAATGATATTTATAATGAAAGTGAAGCTTTTTCTTCAAGATCAGGTGAGATAATGTTTGAGTAACCTACCATTCACCAATCCTTGCAGAATTTCTTTCCCATCAAGATCTTCTGACAAAAACACGTTATTTACCCTGAATCTTGTAATCTTGTAAGGACCTTTCCATAGGTTATCAAACTTACCATGCTTGCCTTTGTTTTCATTTCGGGCATCCCATCAAAGAACAACATCTCCTAATTTGAAATCATCAGCTTTGGTTTTCTTGTCATAGATATTCTTTATTTTCTCCCGAAGTTTTGAAGTGTGATTGAAAAATTCTTACCTTGAATATTTTAAATGAATCATTTGAATGATTCTTCATTCGATGTCATTTGGCTCACTGTCGATATCTTGCATAATTTTCATCACTGGCACTGCTAAGGAAGAAGGAAACACAGTGTCTACGCCATAAAATAGTTGAAAGGGTGACATGTTCATTCATCTCTTTCTCCTAACTGTGTCTACCCATAAAGCATTTACTAGCTTTTTGGCCAATTTATTTTTTTCTCTTGCAACAATTTATTGATTACGTTCACCAATGATTTGTTTGAGGAATCAACCAACCTGTTTCCCTAAGGATAGTATGTTGGAGAATGCCTGAATATAATGTGATATTTATCACAAAATTCTATCATCTTTTTGAATTAAAGGAGGTTGTAATGTCAGTGATAATTTTATGTGGGAAAAAAAAACGAGATGGAATATTTCTCTCCAAAAATTGAATAATGATGGTGTTTGTAACTTTCCTTGTCAGGATGGCCTCAATCCACTTTGTGAAGTAATTAGTGTTAGTGAATATCCAATTAAGATGAGTTGATGATGAAGGGTAGATCTCACAAATGAAATCAATACCACACTACTGGAAGGTTTATTGAACTGCAATTGGTTTCAAGGGCAGTGGTAATATCATTCTATTTCCCTCAAAATTTTGACATTCATGAAAAATCATGACAGTTTTATAAATATTGGAAAAAAAACTTGGCCAATAAAATCCAGCCCTCAATATCTTGTTTGTTTTAGTCTTCCAGAAAATATGGCCACCACTATCACCTTTATGAATTTCATTCATCAATTTATCAACTTCAACCTACATCAAATAGTTTGATAGAACTCTGGCTAGATATTTCCAATACAAAACATTGTTAAGAATGAAATAGTTAAGAGTCTTTTACTTCAGAGATATACCTTTACTGCTAGGCAAGTTGGGAGAAGGATTCAAATGTTGCAACATATGAACAACATCAACATTCCATGGTGATGAAGTAAAAAATTCAAATACCTAAGGTAATGAATTAGCCTCTTGCTCCTCAGATAATGCAAGAATTAAATTTATGTCCAAGGCATGTAAATTTGAGTTTGCCACAAACTTATCCAAGTCTTGTCCTTCGATCAGTTTTGTAGGTTTTATTTCTAAGTCATACTCTAGAATGGAAACTATTCACTTGCCACCCTGACCTTTAGGATCATTATGTGTTAGCACATCTTTGACATCAGTGTTTGGGACATATGCAAGAACATGAGAGTGAATAATATATAATTGAAAGTCCTTAAATTCTTTAACTAGCGCTAAGGCCTGTTTTTCAATGATATTGTAATTCAAGGCTGCGTCTCTTATGGTTATACTGAAGAAGGTGATGGGTTGTTCTGTTTTATGATCTTTATTTTACGTAAGGACAAAAAATAGAGTATGTTCATAAGAAAATGAGAAAATGATGAAATCAAGTGTATAATCTGTGTTGATAAGAATAGGAGCATGAGACAACACAAACTTAACTTGATTAAAATATTTATTTTCCTCATCGGACCATTTCACCTCGTTGTATTTCTTCAACATATCAATAATTTCTCTTAAATGTTCAGAAAGGGTAGGAACAAACCTTCTCAAGAAATTGATTTTACCATTGAATGATTCGATTTCCTTACTGCATATAGGATAGTCCAAATTATGAATTGCCTCAATCCTTGAAGGATTGATTTGGATGTCGTCTTTAGATATGATATTACCAAGAAATTTTCCTTCTTCCATCGAAAAAAATCTTATTTGGATTCAGCGATACACTAAATTTTCTGCACTTCTGGAAAACTATCTTCAAATGCTGCAAGTGCTCTTCATCTGAATTGGAAAAAATAGTGATGCCATGAAGATAAATGACCAATAAGACATCCTTTTCATTAGAAAAGGCAATATCCATCGCTTTTTGAAAATTTTCTCTTGCATTCTTCAATCCAAAGGGAATTTTAGCCTACATAAAAGTACCTGATCATACAGATGAACTAAAATCTGATTATACCCATAATATCCATCCAATAATGAAAGTCTGGAAGAACCAACCACCCTTTGTAGAATATGATCCATATTTGGAAGTGGGTAGTTTTCTTTTAGTGATACTTTATTTAGATTATGCAAATCTATACACAAGTGAATTTCACTAGTATTATTTCTTACTGGCACTAAGTTTGACATCCAATTTGAAAAATGAAGAGGAACTATAACACCATCAGTATGCAACCTCTTCACTTATTTTTTAATGGAAGGCAACAAATTGGGATTAATTCTCCTTAGTTTATGGTGGAAAGACTTCTAATTAGGCTTTAAAGGAATGGTGTGCTAAACTATACTCTTATCATACACTTTCTGATCAGAATAATCCCATGAAAAAACATCAAAAAACTGAGACATGAGTGTTGTATATTTACCTTTCATTTTCGAGTGAAAGGATTTTGAAATCTTTACCATTTTGGGATTTTTAGGAGTTCCAAGGTTGAGGTCTTCCACTCCTACTTCTGTTGGCAAAATTGTTGGTTTTTGTGCAACATAATCTTGGTAAAAAATATCCTCCAAAGGTAGAAGAACTCTTGGAATAGAGTTTTCTTTCAACTGCAGTAACTTAATTTTTGCTACATACATTTCTTAATCATCTTCATAAAACTGGTCATCGAATTGTGAACTCACAAACTCCTCTTACATCTGCAAGAAGTTGTTGATTTGTTTGTCATCTTGAAAAACATGTCAATACTGAACATTATCTGGAACAAAAGGGAAATTTTTTACTTTAATTTCATATTTCTTGTTGGGATACACTGGAATTTCAAACATGCTAGTTGATGTGGCAAGAGAATCAACAATGGTATTTCTGTTCCTTGGAATCAGTGACAAAGTATATTCAGTGAAAGTCTTGAGAAAGTTTAACACTGAATTGTGCTAAGATCGCATTCTAGGATGCTTGGCTTGGTATTCCCCTTCGAATTTCTTTATTACCAATTAAGAGATGTAGTACACATAAATTTTCTTCGCACCTAATTTCTTAAGAATTTTCAGACTGGCTATACAAGCCTCATATTGTGCTTCATTTTTTGAACAAACAAATGCCAATATGTAAGAACACATTGGAACATTATGTTAGGTCCCTATATTACTAGTTTAGTCCCTTATTGTTATTAGTGTAGCTGCCTTATTATTATTGTTGTACCCCTCTAACCCCAATATTGTTATTATTGTGCCCTTACATTATTATTGTTAGTTCGGCTAGGATTATATTTTGACCCCATGGACTCCTATATATAGAAAGGAGGTTTTGTCATTTTTATCATCCAAGAATTGTTAATTTATGTAATCTATTGGAGGTTTTCCCTTGAAGTGGCTAATTTATAAGGGTTTGATATCTCTTTTCTTCTATTTTTGGATCTTGTTTCATAACATTTGGTATCAGAGCTTTGAATTCTATGGTTTCGCTTTTCCAAATAGGTCATCATGGAATTTTCACTATAACTTTTTTTATGTAAAGTTTCAGAAGATTAAATTTTTACAGAGTGAAGAAAAAATACTAAGTAACATCATGTAAAAATTTCAGATCTTGTTTCACAATATTGTCAGAAATATGGTCTGTGGAAGTTAGGGTTTTTTAGGCTCCCAAATTTCACCTAAATAGGTCATCGTGGAATTGTCGCTATAAAGTTTCTTATACGAAGGTTACGAATCTGAAATTTTTACACAGTGAATCCTAAATCATGAGGAATGTCATGTAAAAATTTCAGATCCTTGTTCGTAATATTTTTCGGAGATATGATCTTTGGAAGTTAGGGTTTTTTCAGGCTCCCAAATTTCAACTAAAAAGGTCATCATGGAATTGTTGCTATAATTTTTTTTCTACAAAGGTGTAGAAGATGAAATTTTTGTAGAGAAAAGCCTAAATCTTGAGGAATTTTTTTCTAACATTTGAGATCTTGGTTCACAATATTTTCGGACATATGAACTCTAGAAGTTAGGGTTTTTACATGCTCCTGAATTTCATCTCAAAGAGGTGACCATGGGAAAATCATCATAACTCTCTCTTTGAGCATCGGATTTGAATTCTGTAAAAAGTGGCCACAAGTACATGGAATCTAGTTTCCTCTATATTATTTTGAGAGTGAAAGGAGGAAACAGTGACAAGTGAACATTGTACAAGTTTGATCTACTAAACTAGTCCATAACTAGGTCATTGTGGGATATTGGGCATAACTTTTCCTTGGAGAATCAAAATTAGGTTAGACCTATGGCATTCGAAAGAAGATTCAGTGGGACACTACATTACCAAATTTTAGATATTGAAGATCCTAATTCACAGAGACAATTCATTTTCAATATCAAGCTCCTCAAAATCCAGAAAAAGGTGTGTATTTTTTCTCTTGAATTGCATAAGTCTTGTTTGAAGAATCAGTTTGAATTGATTCCAAGGACATATTATAGAATAGATATCATTATTGGGTTCTAAAATTCCCACTAAAAATAATTCAACGCCCATTAATCCTTCAGAAGGCTCTACTATGACTCATGAAGACGAAGAAGTGCAACATGACATATCAAAATTGCAAGAGAAAATGCATCAGATTTCACTCTCACAAAGAGCAACAAAAAATGAAATGGAAGTTTTGAAGAAAGGTGTGGAAGCTAAAATGGATGGTTTGAAGAAAGGTGTGGAAGTTAAGATATATGGCATGGAAGCTAAGATGGATGGCATGGAATCTGGCATGGAAGCTAAGATGGATGAAGTGAAAGACAACATGGAGAACATGAAGAATGATCTAAAAGAAAACATGGAAGGTTTAACAAAGTTGATACAAGAAATATTTCCTAATGGCAAAAATATAGTAGAGGAAACTCATGATGAGAAAAAAAAAATGTTACTCATGATTTAATAAACTCTAATGCTGGAGGGAAGAACCACCATATTCCAAAGATCGATATGAGGAAGTTTGATGGCAAGGATCTCGTAACATGGATAATACAGATGGAGAAATATTTTGATCTCAATAATGTGCAAAACACACAAAAGGTATGCATTGTAACTTTATATTTAGAACAAAATACGTTTGTATGGTAACGATGGTTTTTCTCTCGTAAAAAAATTGTCACTTGGTCAATTTTTATGGAGGAAATGATAACACATTATGAGGATACAAAGAGCAACACCTTTTTTAGCCAATTGATAAATATCAAACAAAAGGGTTCAAACATGGAGCACATGGAGGACTTCAAAAAATTGAATATAAGGGTAACTGATATTCCATAGGAACACAAGATTGATGTCTTTAGAGGGAGTTTAAAGGATAACATCCAACACGAGGTTCACATTTGGGAACCTGATTCATTGGAGAAGAAATTCAGGCTAGAATGAAAAATTGAATGTAAAATTATGGCGATAAGGAAGCCTACCACTCAGATATATAAAGATGGAAGTGTTGCTACTCCTAGACTCCCACAACCTACAAGGTTGACACCACAACAATTGGAATAAAAAAGAGAAAAAGGGCTCTGCTATAGTTGTGATATAAAATACACTAAAGGACATAAGTTTGCTGAGAAGAAATTATTTTACATTGATTGTGAAGAGGAGGAAGAAAATGAATAAGAATCTTCAAAAGAAGAAGATATAGACCAGGAACCAACCCTAGAAGAAGAAGAAATGAGTCCGACCATATCGTGTAATGCATTGGTATAAATTACCACTTGTCAAACTCTCAAGATATAAGGACATATCGAGAATAAAAAGGTAATAGTGTTGATTGATTCGGGTAGTACCCGTAATTTTATTCATTGTAAGGTAGCGAAGGAATTGAATTGTTTCCTATACCCAGCACGAGAATGTCAAGTGATGGTTGCAAATAGAGTAACTATAAATTTCTCTAGAAAATGCCATAATATCAAGCTAACCATTGGGGAATATGTATTTAATAGTCTAATGATTTCCATTCCAATGGAAGGTGCTCATGGTGTACTAGGAGTACAATAGTTACAATATTTGGGGACGATAGCTTCTAATTTTCAAAAAAAATTCTTGAAATGTTTTTTAGAAAGAAATGAAGTTGAATTATGGGGTATCACAGGGAAGCCAACAAATATGATAAGCTCTAATGTCATGAAAAAGCTTCTAAAGAAATAACGACAAGGCATAATTGCACAATTATTCTCACTAAAATTTTCAACGTCAAAATCATATATTTCTCCAAATCCACCAAAAGCCTTGGACAATCATTCCAAGGTGTTTGAAACTCCCAAAGGACTCCCACCTATTCATCATCATGATCATGCTATTAATCTAATTACAAGAAGTGTTCCTCAAACCATGAGGCCTTATATATATCCTTATGTCCAAAATAGAAAAATTGAACATATGATTGGATAAATGCTAGAGGTTGGTATAATTCAACCTAGCCAAAGTTCTTTCTCTACTCCAGTAGTATTGGTGCACAAGAAGGATGGATCATGGCACATGTGTCCGGATTATGGGGAGCTGAATAAGCTCACTATTAAAGATAAATTTCCCATTCCTATGATTGATGAATTACATGGAGAAATTTATTTTACTAAGTTGGATCTTCGTTCATGATATCATCAAATTAGAATGAAGACTGAAGATATTTTGAAAACAAAATTTTGAACTCATGAGGGTCATTATGAATTTTTTTTCACACCTTTTGGCCTTACCAATGCACCTTCTACATTTCAAGGGTTCATGAATTCCATTTTCAAACCCTTAGAAATTTTTTGATAGTATTTTTTGATGATACTTTAATATACAACAGGTCTTTGAAGGATCATGTTCAACATGTTGACAGGGTGCTCAAACTATTGCAGGAGAAATAATTAAATGAAAAAAATTCCAAATGTTTCTTTCGAGTAAAAGAGGTGTAATATCTAGGTCATATTGTATCTCACGAGGGTTTTAAGGTAGACCCTAACAAACTTAAAGCCATTAAGGAATGGAAAGTCCCCACAGCCATAAAGCATTTTCAAGGATTTCTTGGGTTAACAGAGTATTATCACAAGTTTGTTAAGGATTATGGGAGAATAGTAGCACCTATAACAACATTATTGAAGAAATATGAATTTTCATGGACTCCTGAATAAACTAAGGCCTTTAAGCATCTTAAAGAGGCAATGCACCTAGTACCGGTCTTAGCTACGTCGGACTTAAAAAAAACCTTTATTGTGGAATTTGATGCCTCGGGAAATGGAATTGGTGTTGTTTTAATGCAAGAAGGAAGACCCATTTCTTTTGAAATTCATCCAATCAAAGGAAATTATTTACAGAAAGCTATTTATGAGAAGGAAATTTTAGCAATACTACATGCACTAAAGAAATGGCGACCTTACTTAATGGGAAGACAATTCAAGGTAAAAATTGATCATGATAGCCTTAAACACTTTTTGGAAAAAATACTATCTTCATAAGACCAACAAAAATGGGTCACAAATATGTTGGGTTATGACTTTTAAATCTTCTACAAAAAATGGAAGTTAAATTTTGTTGCAGGTGCACTCTCAAGAAATAATGAGGAGGTGGAAGCAATGCTTTTTTCCATTTCAATTATCGAACCAGATTGTATAACCGAAGTAAGGGATGAATGGAAGAAGGAAGAGGAAGTGTGGACACTCATTCAAAAGTTGCAGCAAGATTTTAGTACATCTGATACATTTATTTGGAAAAATGACTCCTTATGGTACAAATATCATTTATATATTTGTAAAAATTCCCAACTAAAACAAAAGATTCTTTTCGAATTTCACACCTCTCCTTTAGGAGGACACCCGGGATTTTCGAAAACTTGGGATTTTTAAAAACTTACCACAGGGTCAAGAAATAATTTTTTTGGGATGGCCTTAAATCTAATATTCAAAATTTTGTGGCGGAATTTTTTTTTTTCAAGTAAAAGAAAGTTGAGACAATTAAGACGTCAGGTCTTCTACAACGTTTAGCCATTCGAAGTCAACATTAGGAGGAGATTTCAATCAAGTTTATCACGAGTTTACCTAAGTCCGAAGGAAATACTGTCATCATGGTGGTAGTTGATAAACTTACCAATTATGCACACTTTTGTGCAATATCTCATCCATTTAAAGAAAGTACATTTGCTACTACATTTATGGAGACAATTCAAAAGCTACATGGAAACGCAAAGATTATTGTGAGCGATAGAGATCTCATTTTTACTAGAAATTTTTGGATGAAGTTATTTTCTTGTTTGGGTAATCAACTAGCTCATAGCTCATCCTATCATCCTAAATCCGACGGTCAAACTTAGATAGTGAATAATTTTTTGGAACAATATCTTCGTTGTTTTGTATCTAATAAACAAACACAATGGGTCAAGTGGTTACCTCTCGCTGAATGGTGGTATACCACATCCTTCCATACTACAACAAAAATGACCCCATTTATGGCACTTTATGGATATTATCCACCATCGATCACATCATATTTAAGAGAAAATTATAATGTTAAAGTAGTGGAAGATCACATCGAGCATCAACAAGAAGTTCTCCAACTCTTAAAGGATAACCTATATTTTGCATAAAATCGAATGAAATAACAGGAAGAACAACATCGTAGCAAGAGAACTTTTGACGCTGGAGATTGGATATTTTTTCCGCTATAACCATACAAAAAAAATGTCTCTCAAGAAAGATAAGAAGGATAATAAATTATCACCAAAGTAATATGATCCTTACAAGGTGTTGCAAAAGATTGGTACTATGGCATACAAATTGGAGCTTCCTGCTTCTTCGTGACTACATCTAGTTTTCCATGTTTCATGCTTAAAGAAGGTTATAGGTGAAAAACTTCCAGTTCAAAAAATATTTCTAGAAATTGACGAGGAAGGAAAAATAATTTTAGAACCTGAATAATTCACGGAAACAAGAACTCGGCAGCTACGAAATCGATCAATTTCAGAGTATCTCATCAAGTGGAAGAAATTACCCACTAAAGATTCTACATGGGAGGATGAGAATTTTATACAAAATCACCTAGAGCTACTCAAGCATTGAGGATAACACTTTTTTGAACGAGAGGGGAATAATAGGTCCCTCTATTACTAGTTTATTCCCTTATTGTTATTAGTGTAGCCCCCTTCTTATTATTGTTGTACCCCTCTGACCCCAATATTGTTATTATTGTGCCCTTACATTATTATTGTTAGGTCGGCTAGGATTACATTGTGACCCCATGGACTCATATATATTGAAAGGATTTTTTTTCATTTGTCTCATCCAAGAATTGTTCATTTATGTAATGTATTAGAGGTTTCCCCCTCGAAGTGGCTGATTTCTAAGGCGTTGATCTCTCTTTTCTTATATTTTTGGAGAAAGTTTCATAAAACATTAGGAGGAAGGTTATATGAATGATTGATAGGGTTGTGAATCCGCACTCCACTTCCATATCCTTCCTTCCCTAAGGGTCCATCAAAATCCATGGTCCACAAACCACTTTCTTCATCGGGAAGTTGCAATTTGGTTGACTAATCTTGACTAACTACTTGATAAAGGTCTGTTATACCAATAGGTTATGTTTCTATCACTATTTCATCTCTATTTTTGGCTGATGCACTTAGCTTTAAGCCCCTTGGCATCTTTTCTTGCTTTTATGCACTTAAAATTTTTAAAATAGAATTTGAAAATTCTGAATTTTCTTCTTTTTCTTCCATCAAATATTATGACGATGATGAACAATCATCATTGAATAAGATTAAATACTCTAAATACATCTGAAAAACATGTATTGTGTGATTATTTGGTTTTTATTTGCTATTTATCATGTACTTCGTCTTATTTCCTCGATAGTATTATTAGTTGCCCAAAGACCGGTATAGTAGCATAGGAAAAGTCGAGTTGTAAGGTGCCTCTAATTTTTTCTCCCCATGACCAGGAGAGAAAAATTCCATATCTAGGAGGGATATCAAATACAAGAATGTCCACGAGGACATTCCTGGCTGGAATTTTCTCTAAGGACACCATTAGATCTTTAATGAGACCAAGAAATTTAACCCTTCCTCATTCAAAAGAGTAAAGGTCATGGTAGGGTCCTGTAATATGAAATCCTATTTTTCCCATCATGGATTTACACATGAGGTTATGAGACTATCTAGAGTCTAACATAGCGTTATGGAGGAAAAATCATGGATTTTTAGGCTAAGATAAAAAGGAGAGAGCTCATTATCTTCTAATTGACCATCTATTGTAGAACCAAATAAAATTTCAAGGTGATAATCACTCACATTAACCATATCAGAAACTTGATATACCGTAAGAAACATAACCACTTGAAACTTATACTAGTCATTCTTGATTATTTCAGTTAAAGGAATGGAGACTTTTAGTTTTTAGATTTCATTTTCAAGACTAAAAAGAGCTGCGTGTTTATTTTCACGCTGATCTTTGTGTGGAATCTACTTTTTTTGTCCTCCCTATTGAACTTTTTTATCTTTCTTCTTATTATTTGTATAAGCTTCATTTCCTTTCCCATTATTAGGAGTTGTGGGACCTTTATCTTTTCTCTAATTTCAGGTAGAAATCTCTTTATGATGGGCATCTGTTTCAGAATTTAGTTTTTTTCTGACTTGACGTTATAGGCACGTTCCTATTTATTAAACCATACCATCTTTTCACCTGAGTAAGTGTTGGGAAAAATACTGAGAGGGGGGGTGAATCAGTATTTAGTGCAGACAATAAAACTTTTTACTTTTTCCTTTCTAAAACCCATATGCTACTTTCATGAAGCAAACTCGTGTATATACGCGGATATCCTTTACAGAACTCGCGTATGTCCAGTGATATAATTATGCATTTAATTCTTAACTTAGATCATTTCATTATTCATTCATCAGATGTTTTAGAAAACAGTAAAAATGTGCAGAAAGAATAGAATAATCATCACACATAATCAACACACATGAACACCAGGATTTTAGGTGGAAACCCAATTCAGGAGAAAACCACCGCTGCTGTCATCTCATTCTTCAATATTTATTATAAAGAAAACTTCTTACAACCATGTATTGTCGCAGGCTCATACGAGCACGCAGGCACCCACCTGCAGAAGGCTACAACCTTCTCTCGTTTACCAGCCTCTCCTGGAAGGGAGCTACAACCCCCTGTACTTGTTTACCAGCCTCTCTTGGAAGGGAGTTACAACCCCCTACTCTCGTTTACCAGCCTCTCTTGGAAGGGAGCTACAACCCCCTGACTGAAGGCTTCGACCCTCAGCACCACTGCAGACCACGTTTCATCAATTTTCAAATTGGATCAAACAGCTTCAACACAACCCTTCACTTATCAAAAATCATACTTTTCCCATTGCTTCATATAGAACAGTGAGACCACTGTAACCAGAATATCAGAGCTAACCCAAACTTCAGAATGGATATGCAGATGTAAACTTAACCCAGAACTTAATTAATTCAAATATCATACGCTACTTTTATTCATTGAAGTCGCGTGTATACGCGCTTTCATGTAGACCAACCCGTGTGTGAATTCTCCAGAAAACCCTGACTGCTCATACACGCTTTTCATTCATCTAACCCACGTATATATGCGCCTTTTATGAAGAGAACCCGCGTATAGATTTGTAACTTTTCAGGACTGTGCAGTTCTTCAAATCATATAGACAACTCAGAATTCATCCTTCACTTCAACAAAGATTCGCCAGATCACTGATCTAAACATTTCTTCATCAAATTTAGAATAGACATTTCAAATCTGGAGATCCCTCTTCATTATTTTCTTCATGGGTGCATTAGTTCAGATCAATCATTCAACTATTACCCATTCCATACAGATATACTTCAGAGTGAAGTATTCATTAGAGCCCAGACAATTGCACACACCTTTCACAATGATTTTCTTCTCCTTATATAGATTTAGCCTTTGTCAATACCATGAGCCAAAACCACATCACTTCCGATGGTATTCCTAGACGGGATCAAATAGACAATCCAGCTCTCAATAAAATGGGTCAATACCATGGTAAAGTCCCCTGGTTTTACAAATTTAGAGCAAAATTAGGCATACGTGACTTAGCACGTACTTTTCCACGTACATATGCTACTTCACCTAAACAAACCCGCGTATGCATAGTGACATGTCTTATTCATCATTTCTCTGGCCATTTCTAAAGTTCCTCTCTTCTGTACTCCTTAACTGATCTATAGATACATCACCATCAAAGACAACACATGCCAACAATATTCACATCAAATTTACATCATCATCAAACATATTGTTATCCAAAGACAAATTCATCACATCATATATCCACTCTCATCTCATCAATTAACATTACCATCAAAGACAACACATGCCAACAATCTTCACATCAGATTTACATCATTAATAAACTCATCAAGCATCAAGAACAACTTCATTAAGTAGGTTGCCATCATCTTCATCAAGTGGGTTGCCATCAAGGACAACACTCTGCATCATATTGCCAACAATCTCCCCCTTTGGACTTGATGGCAACCAGGATGGTGTTTCTGATCACCATCTAGGATAGATACATTAATTATAATCACAACCATGATACTCTCCCCTTATTCAAACACCATGATACTCTCCCCCTTTGACATCAAGGGCAAAGGGCGGATCAAAACCAAAACAAGGTTTTTCTTTTCATGTAGAAAGAAGAGCTCTGTAGATCTGATGTGTACGGAAGTTACCATGCTCCCCCTGAGTTCATGCAGAATCTTTAAACATATTTTTCAATGAAGTACATGACTTTATGACCTTTCCTATCACCAAGGACTCATACTTACATCAAAGATCCAACCAAGTGGATTTACATATATGACACAAGTACCCAACCAAGTGGGTTTACACATTTTAACTCAACTACCCAACCAAGTGGGTTTACAAGTTTGAACAAGCCCTTTACAAGACTAAATATTACAATTTACATCGTAGGTCTCAACATAACCTTTTCATAAAAATACAAATATGACTTTTTATAACCAAGATAAAAAATACCTCAAGAGAGATCATATTTCAGAACCATCATAATTCCAACAATGCATTACATTCAGCAATTCTAATGCTCCCCCTGAAACAGTGCATCCAGTGCATCCTTTCCACATGACCAGTGCTCCCCCTTAGCTTGTGCATTCTGAACACTTTCAACAACAAATCATCAAGGCATATTTATCAAGAGAGATCAGAGAATGAAACAGAATTATGAAAACTGGAACACCACCAGAGATACCAAACAGTATTGCAGCTGTGCTGAAGAATTCTGACCCCAAGTAAAATTTGTCAGCAACTAACCATACACGGTTTTCTTTGCATAAAATCGCGTATATACGTGACTTTAATTCAGGAAACCCGCGTATCTCAATTAATCTTCTGAATTTAAGTAGTTCTAATTTTCTGCAAGGAAGAGACTACTCCCAGCTTCTGTCTGAGATATTCGAATGCTTCCCTAGGCAGAGGTTTGGTAAATATATCAACAACTTGTTCTTTGGAGGGAACATACTCCAACTTCACCTTTTGTTCAGGCACTTGTTCATGTAAGAAGTGATACTTGATGGGAATGTGCTTTGTCTTGGAATGCATAACAGGATTCTTTGAAATACTGATGGCACGTGTATTATCACACATAATGGAGACAGGAGGTGTGCACTTGATTTGAAAGTCTTGTAAGGTTTGCATCATCCAAAGAAGTTGCGTGCAACATGATGCGGCAGCCACATATTCTGCTTCTGCTGTAGATAAGGCAATAGAGTTTTGCTTCTTGCTGAACCAAGATACTAACCGGGGCCCCATATAGAATGCACCACCACTAGTGATTTTCCGATCATCAACATTTCCAGCCCAATCTGCATCAGTGTAAGCATGAAGAGTGAGATCAGCATTCTTTGGATACCATAGTCCAAAGTCTTGGGTTCCTTGTAGATATTTGAATATTCGTTTGACAGCCTGAAGATGAGACTCTTTTGGATTAGCTTGGAATCGTCCAACAATCCCAACTGCATGCATAATGTCTGGTCTAGTCCCAGTGAGATAAAGTAGACTTCCTATCATAGATCTGTAATCTGGTTGGTTCACCATGGGAGAATCATCATGAGAACTAAGACTACATCCGGTTATCATTGGTGTACTTACATGTTTGCACTCTTCCATGCCATACTTCTTCAGAATTTGCTTAAGGTATTTTTCTTGTGATAAGAATATACCATCTGCAGTTTGATGCACTTGCAAGCCAAGAAAGAATGTTAGTTCCCCAAGTAAAGACATTTCAAATTCTTGCTGCATGACAGAAGCAAATTTATGACTCATAGATTCTTCATTACTTCCAAAAATGATATCATCAACATATACAACCACAATCAATAGTTTATCATTTTCAATTTTTGTGTATAAGTTGCTATTAGCAGACCCCTTTGAAAATCCTTGTTGATGAAGATATTTGTCAAGACGATAATACCAAGCCCTTGGAGCTTGTTTGAGACCATATAGAGCCTTTTTAAGTCTACAAACAAGTTTTTCATCATTTCCCAAAATAAATCCTTCTGGTTGTTCTATATAAACTTCTTCTTCTAGATTGCCATTGAGAAATGCAGATTTAACATCCATTTGATAAAATTTGATTTGTTGGAAGCTTGAGAAGGCAAGAAACATTCTTATGGCTTCAAGTCTAGCTACAGGAGAAAAATTTTCTTCAAAGTCTATACCTTCTTGTTGAGCATATCCTTTGCAAACAAGTCTAGCTTTATTTCTTATCACTTCCCCATTCTCATTTAACTTGTTTTTAAATATCCATTTGGTTCCAATGACATTTTTGTCAAGGGGTCTTGGGACTAATTCCCAAGTGTTATTCTTTTCAATTTGATCAAGCTCTTCATTCATGGCTTGAATCCAACATCCATCTTTGCTAGCTTGATTGACATTGTGTGGTTCAATAGTGGACAGAAATGCCAGATAGCTAGAAGATCCCACAAGAGTCCTTCTTGTTTGTACACCTGATCCCTTATCTCCCAAAATTTGAGATTCTCGATGATTCTTTTGAACATATTTGGATGGAGTTTTTTCAGATAAATTATCTTCAGGTTCTTCATTGGGTTCACTGTCTATGTGATTGCTATTTGATGTAGAAGGAGATATGTCATCATCATCTTCATTTTTTGTTTGTTTTTCTTCTTTTGGAGCTGCAGGAGACTCATTAATAACAACATCAATACATTCAACAACCTTTCGAAGTATTTTATTGTAACATTTATATGCTCTACTCCTAGAGGAGTATCCAAGAAATATTCCTTCATCTGCTCTGGGTTCAAACTTGCCAAGTTTTTCATCATTATTTTTGATAAAACATCTGCTTCCAAAAACTCTAAAATGCTTCACAGTGGGAGGATTACCATACCAGATTTCATATGGAGTTTTATCACTGTTTACCCGAACATGTGCCTTGTTAAGAATATTTGCTACTGTATGTGCTGCTTCTCCCAAAAATGTGTCAGGTGTTCCAGAATCATCTAGCATAGCTCTAGCCATTTGTTGAACTGTTCTATTCATTATTTCTGCTACGCCATTTTGTTGTGGAGTCCCAACTATAGAAAAATGTCTTTTTATGCCATGTTGTTCACAAAATTCAAGGAATTTATCTGAAGTATATTCTCCTCCTCGATCAGATCTAAGACACTTGATTTTTAGATCTAATTCATTTTCAACCAGAGCTTTGAATTTCTGAAATTTCTCAAATGCTTCATCTTTGTGTTTAAGCAACCCAATCCAACACATTCTAGAGAAATCATCAATAAATAAGATATAGTATTCTTCACCACGTGGTGAATTTTTCCTCATAGGTCCACATATGTCAGTATGAATGAGTTCAAGAGGCTTACTTAATGATCCTTCCTTGACATTAAATTGCACTCTGGTTTGCTTACCGAATTGACAGGATTTTCATATGATACTTTTAGGTAGAGTAATATTGGGAAGACCACGAACAACATTAAGTCTGCTTGATTTGTTGATTTGAGAGAAGCTTAGATGCCCAAAACTTCTATGCCATAGCCAGTTTTCTGAGGATTTACTCAAGTAACATTGTTCTTTGCAGTTCTTCAGTACATACAGGTTGCTTGGAGTTCTTTTTCCTTTTATAATTGTTTTACCTCTATCAAGATCACGAACCACACATTCTTTTGAACTAAAGACAACTTTAGTTCCTTGATCACACATTTGACTTACACTTAACAGGTTATGCCTTAGTCCATCCACATACATGACATCATTAGCCTTCACCTTTTCTCTTAGAAACACAGACCCTTTTCCTTTCATTACAGCAGGAGTATCATTTCCAAAAGTAACTTTCTTTTCCTTTTCTAGAGCACTATATGCACGAAGTTTGTTTTTGTCACCTGTCATGTGTCTTGAGAATCCGCTATCAATGTACCATTGATTTTCTTCACCTTCTGCAAATAACGCTATGCCACAATTTTCAACCTGTAATTCCTTCTTTTTCCATACTTTGGAACTTGAAGAGAAATGCTCTTTTGGCTGAACTTTGCTCCTGCATTCAGATTCTTCATGCCCAAAGTTATTGCAATAAGTACATTCAACTTCATTTAGAAGAGGAGAGAAATTGTTATAGGTATTTTTATAGGTATTCTTCTTTGCTTCAATATCATTCCTTTTCTTTCTTACTTCTCTTGTCATGATGGTTTTATATGCAACACATTGAACAACCTTATGACCAAAATTGTGACATGAGAAACATTGTCCATTGAAGAAGAAATTTCTGCGATCATGAAATCTTCTACTTGAATTTACTTGTTGATTGGTGTTTCTTTGAGAGATATTCCTGTTAGTGTTCCTTGAATTAAGATGATCATGCTTTACCTATAAAGATTCTTTATTCTCTTGCTGAGTGGCAGAATTTTGTAAACCAGCTGTAGCTGATTTTAGATAATTTGGTGCTGAAGCTTGAGAAGATTCTATGGTATATCCAAGACCTGTCTTTATAAGAGGAGAACGTTGTACCTTGATAATCTCATCTAAGGTTTCAGATCCTTTAGCAAATTTAAAATTCAGAGTCTTTACTTTCTCAAACTCTTTTCTTACACTTACCACTTCACACTCTAATTTCTCATTGAGTTTCTTTGCTTCTTCAACCTACTTTTCCAGAGTCTCGATGGTTATTTTCCTTTCTTCTAAGAGAATTTTACATTCTTCTAAGAGAATTTTGCTTTCTTCTAAGCGTATTTTGAGTTGATTGTTTTCTTCAAGAAAATCATTGTCCTCTATAGAATCCACAAAAGTATCCTTTTCTTCTCTAGATTCAAATGCCATGAGAAGTCTAAGATCTTGTTCACATTCTTCCTCACTATCAGATAACCCATCACTGTCTTCATGAGTATAGTAACTTTTTCTAGTGTTAAACCGATTCTTATTCCTTCTTGCTACTTCCTTCCCTTTTGCAGGTGTTTCTTTATGAGGACACTTAGTAGCATAATGACCAACTCTTCCACACTCAAAACATTTGAAGGGAAGCTTACCTCTGAATCGTCCTGTGCCAAGTTGTAGTTTCTTTACAAAATTTGCCTCATCTTCTTCTGAGATATATCTTGACCCTTCTGCTTCTTGTACTTCTTTCCCTTTTGTAGAAGCTCTAAAAATGACTTCTTTGACTTCAGATGGTCCTCCTCTCCTCATTTCATATGCAGTCAGTATGCCATGAAGTTGCACCACATTAAGATTTTGAAGATCCTATTTTTCTTCAAGAGCAGAAACTTTTGACTCAAATTTTGCCGTTAGTGATCTTAAAATTTTCTCAACCAAAGTAACTTCGGTTATTGTTTCTCCCAGATTTTTCATACGATTTACAACATCATCAAGACGTAAAAAGAAACTGGCAATACTCTCATCACTATGCATCTTTAAATTTTCATATTCAATTCTGAGAGTTTGGAGTTTTGCACTTTTTACCTTTGTATCACCTTCATAACTTAAAATGATTTTGTCCCATATTTCCTTTGTTGTATTCAGCTGCATGACTTTGATAAATTCTGATTCAGTTAGACTTCCTGTTATAGCATTGACCGCTTTTGCATTTGATTCATAATTCTTCCTTTCAGTTGGATCTGTTGGTGTAGCAGCTGGATATTGATATCCTTGTTCAACAATGGCCCATACATCTGCTCCCATAGACTGAAGATAGGATCTCATCCTCATTTTCAAGAAGATTAAATTACTTCCGTTGAAGAGCGGAGGCTTGATAGATGTTGTTCCCTCTTGATTGCTCATCTTGCTTGATATTCCTTCTAGCCGCTAAGATTTTTCAGAAGGACCTGCTCTGATTCCAATTGTTGGGAAAAATACTGAGAGGGGGGGGGGGTGAATCAGTATTTAGTGCAGACAATAAAAATTTTTACTTTTTCCTTTCTAAAACCCATACGCTACTTTCCTGAAGCCAACTCGCGTATATACGCAGATATCCTTTATAGAACTCGCGTATGTCCAGAGATCTAATTATGCATTTAATTCTTAACTTAGATCATTGCATTATTCATTCATCAGATGTTAGAAACCAGTAAACAGGTGCAAAAAGAATAGAATAATCATCACACATAAGCAACACACATGAACACCAGGATTTTAGGTGGAAACCTAATTCGGGAGAAAACCACCACTGCTGTCGTCTCAGTCTTCAATATTTATTATAAAGAAAACTTCTTACAACCATGTACTGGCGCAGACTAATACCAGCACGCAGCCACCCACCTGCAGAAGGCTACAACCTTCTCTTGTTTACCAGCCTCTCCTGGAAGGGAGCTACAACCTCTCGATTGAAGGCTTTGACCTCACAAAACCATGCACTAATGCTTCATCAATTTTCAACCGGATCAAATAGCTTCAACACAACCCTTCACTTATCAACAATCTTCATTTGCCTATCGTCTCCACATATTATGTGCTGAGACCATCAGAACTGCACATCGCAGGCTTAACCCAGAGTTCAGAATAGATATGCAAATGTAAACTTAACCCAGAACTTCATTAGTTCAAATATCATACGCTACTTTTATTCATTGAAGTCGCGTGTATACGCACTTTCATGCAGACCAACCCGCGTGTGCATTCTTCAGAAAACCCAAACTGCTCATACGCGCTTTTCATTCATCTAACCCGCGTATATACGCGCCTTTTATGAAGCGAACCCGCGTATAGATTTGTAACTTTTCAGGACTGTGCAGTTCTTCAGATTAGATAGACAACTCAAAATTCATCCTTCACTTCAGCAAAGATACGCCAGATCACAGATCTAAACATTTCTTCATCAGATTTAGAATATACATAGACATTTCATATCTGGAGATCCCTCTTCATTATCTTCTTCATGGGTGCATTAATTCAGATCAATCCTTCAACTGTTACCCATTCCATACAGATATACTTCAGAGTGAAGTATTCATTAGAGCCCAGACACTTGCACCCCCTTTTCACAATGATTTTCTTCTCCTTATATAGATTTAGCCTTTGTCAATACCATGAGCCAAAAGCACATCACTTCCGATGGTATTCCTGGACGGGATCAAATAGACAATCCAGCGCTCAATACAATGGGTCAATACCATGGTAAAGTCCCCTGCTTTTACAAATTTAGAGCGCAACTAGGCATACGCGACTTAGCACGTACTTTTCCGCGTACATACGCTAATTCGCCTAAACAAACCCGCGTATGCATAGTGACATGTCTTATTCATCATTGCTCTGGCCCTTTCTGAAGTTCCTTTCTTCTGTACTCCTTAGTTGATCTGTAGATACATCATCTGTACATATTTGACACATAGGTTGCAACTCATCAAGTCAGTTTCCATCAAGAACAACTTCATCAAACAGGTTGCTATCCAAAGACAACTTCATCACATCATATAGCCAATTCTCATCTCATCAAGTAGATTACCATCAAAGACAACACATGCCAACAATATTCACATCAGATTTACATCATTAATAAACTCATCAAGCATCAAGAACAACTTCATCAAGTGGGTTGCCATCAAGGACAACACTCTGCATCATATTGCCAACAATCTCCCCCTTTGGACTTGATGGCAACCATGATGGTGTTTGATCACCACAACAGATAGATACATTGATTATAACCATTATGCAAACACCATGATACTCTCCCCTTATTCAAACACCATGTTACTCTCCCCCTTTGACATCAAGGGCAAAGGGCGGATCAAAGCCAAGACAATGTTTTTCTCCACATGTAGAAAGAAGAGCTTTGTAGATCTGATGTTCACTGAAGTTACCATGCTCCCCCTGAGTTCATGCTGAATCTTCAAACATATTTTTCAATGAAGTATATGACTCTATGACCTCTTATATCACCAAGGACTCATACTTACATCAATGATCCAACCAAGTGGATTTACATATGTGACACAAGTACCCAACCAAGTGGGTTTACACATTTTAATTCAACTACCCAACCAAGTGGGTTTACAAAATTGACCGAGCCCTTTACATGACTGAATATTACAATTTACATCACAGGTCATAGCCTTTTCATCAAATTACACATATGAATTTTTATAACCAATATCAAAAAGACCTCAAGAGATATCATAATTCAGAATCATCATAATGCCAACAATGCATTACATTCAGCAATGCTAATGCTCCCCCTGAAACTGTGCATCCTTTCCACATGACCAGTGCTCCCCCTTAGCTTGTGCATCCTGAACACTTTCAACAAAAAATAATCAAGGCATATTTATCAAGAGACATCATAGAAAGAAACAGAATTATGAAAACTGGAACACCACCAGAGATACCAAACAGCACTGCAGCTATGCTGAAGAATGCTGACCCCAAGTAAAATTTGTCAGCAACTAACCATACGCGGTTTTCTTTGCATAAACTCACGTATATACACGAATTTCGTTCAGGAAACCCGCGTATCCAATTTAATCTTCTGAATTTAAGCAATTCTAATTTTCTTGAAGGCAGAGACTACTCCCAGCTTCTGTCTGAGATATTCGAACGCTTCCCTGGGCAGAGGTTTGGTAAATATATCAGCAACTTGTTCTTTGGAGGGAACATACTCCAACTTCACCTTTTGTTCAAGCACTTGTTCACGTAAGAAGTGATACTTGATGGGAATGTGCTTGGTCTTGGAATGCATAACATGATTCTTTGAAATACTGATGGCACTTGTATTATCACACATAATGGAGACAGGAGGTGAGCACTTGATTTGAAAGTCTTGTAAGGTTTGCATCATCCAAAGAAGTTGCGTGCAACATGATGCGGCAGCCACATATTCTGCTTCTGCTGTAGATAAGGCAATAGAGTTTTGCTTCTTGCTGAACCAAGATACTAACCGGGGCCCCATATAGAATGCTCCACCACTAGTGCTTTTCCGATCATCAACATTTCTAGCCCAATCTGCATCAGTGTAAGCATGAAGAGTAAGATTAGCATTCTTTGGATACCATAGTCCAAAGTCTTGAGTTCCTTGTAGATATTTGAATATTCTTTTGATAGCCTGAAGATGAGACTCTTTTGGATTAGCTTGGAATCGTCCAACAATCCCAACAACATGCATAATGTCCGGTCTATTCCCAGTGAGATAAAGTAGACTTCCTATCATAGATCTGTATTCTGTTTGATTCACCGTGGGAGAATCATCATGAGAACTGAGATTACATCCGGTTATCATTGGTGTACTTACAGGTTTGCACTCTTCCATGCCATACTTCTTCAGAATTTTCTTAAGGTATTTTGCTTGTGACAAGAATATACCATCTGTAGTTTGATGCACTTGCAAGCCAAGAAAGAATGTTAGTTCCCCAAGTAAAGACATTTCAAATTCTTGCTGCATGACAGAAGCAAATTTCTGACTCATAGATTCTTCATTACTTCCAAAAATGATATCATCAACATATACAACCACAATCAAAAGTTTATCATTTTCAGCTTTTGTGTATAAATTGCTATCAACAGACCCCTTTGAAAATCCTTGTTGATGAAGATATTTGTCAAGACGATAATACCAAGCCCTTGGAGCTTGTTTGAGACCATATAGAGCCTTTTTAAGTCTACAAACAAGTTTTTGATCATTTCCCAAGATGAATCCTTCTGGTTGTTCTATATAAACTTCTTCTTCTAGATCGCCATTGAGAAATGCAGATTTAACATCCATTTGATAAACTTTGATTTGTTGGAAGCTTGAGAAGGAAAGAAACATTCTTATGGCTTCAAGTCTAGCTACAGGAGCAAAGGTTTCTTCAAAGTCTATACCTTCTTGTTGAGCATATCCCTTGCAAACAAGTCTAGCTTTATTTCTTATCACTTCCCCATTATCATTTAACTTGTTTTTAAATATCCATTTGGTTCCAATGACATTTTTGTCAAGGGGTCTTGGGACTAATCTATTTTGACCTCTCATCCCGCTCTTTGCTTACGTCATCATGACCTCAGATCCCTTGATGTCAAACATCACATTTCAGAGTCATGTCGATATGTTCAAGAGAAGTTTTCATCTACAGTTTTAAACCTCCCTCTGATCCTCTATTCGGTCATGATTTACTATCATCATGTTCCTATATTTCGTTTCAATGATGTGGGAAACATTATGGTGCTCCTTCGACCAGGACACTTCTTGTCGACTTCAGCTCATTATCTAGGAAGTTGATCTACAGACTCCCTTCCGATACCTTAGAGCTTGCATGCCTTAATGCCAAGTTCTTCACATTCGATGACAATTCCACATCATTGGCCTTTGATCGAGTGATTCTACAAGTGTTCGATGCTAGATCACTATTCACATTCCATGGATTGTACCTATTGTACCTTGATATCCATTATAATTATTCGAGGTTTCTCTCATGCATGTTGACAACTTTCATCATTGGCTAGTAATCAGGTGATTTTCTTGCATGTTTAACTTCATCTCACATATTCACATGCTTGAATTTGTACTTGTTCGGGTCAAGATAGAGCACAAGACCCTAGGTTTTTTCCGATAATATCTAGGTTCCAGGATATTGTGGTTTATCATGACTTTATGCATGACTCTTTTGACTGGATGGTTGCAACCATACCTGAGTCTATTTGTTGATCCTTACTGCTGGATTGCTGGGTCCATACCTCGGATCTCAATTCATATATATACTCTATTATGGATGGTTGTTCCCATGCCACATGTTAATGTATCAGAGACATCAGTTGTATTTGTAATTGCAGGTCTTCCGATAGCGATGTTTGGTTCTAATGCATTCTCATAAAGAATTTCACCCCTCCCTCTCTCTCAGACCTCATGCTTTAGGGGGCATCTGTTACACAACTTTTTGTCATTGTCTGTGAAATCCCCATCCCGCACATTGGAGGATCAATTCCGTGACTAATAAAAGGTGTCATGCCTTACAAATACCATCATTGCATCTCTTTCCATGATGACAACATTCCATCTGTTGACAATTTCCTGAGCAGACCATCAGAAACACATGTTTTTTTCTTGTCACTAGTAGACTTTTATGCCCTCGCACCAATGAGGAAGACTAACAATGGGCCCCGTGCCCATTGGCACTCTATTCCAATGAGCTACCCGTGCCAACCTATTTATGGAATGTTTTTTAAATATAGAGGTGAAGTTTCTATCCTAACAACTTCGTGGGTGAGTCATCTGGAGTGGTTTGACTGAATAACCATGACCCCCCTCCTTTGGCCTCTTGTTTCCACCTTTTGGGGAAACCTCCAAAGGGATAAGGCCTCCCTTCCACCATTGTATGTATCCCAACCTCCTCCTCTCCCTATATAAATTGAGCCATATTCCGTATTCCTCCTTGTACCAAGGGTCATTGGCCCATTGGCTAGAGGCCTCAAATTAGCGCGCATTTTGGTGGGAGGTTCTGTGATCCAACCCCACAGAACCCTTTTTATGGCACATTATGGTTTTGTTTGAATAGTCATATGGTTGAATATTGTTTAATATAGTTTGGAGCTACCCATTGGCGGGCCAACCCATCCGTTCCGAGCAGGTTAGACACTCGGTGTCTCCTTTTTGGTGGCTATCCATTGGTCGGGCGGGTCTAGGTCTCTGATGACCCATTATATATATGAATCATGCTATTGGGGTTGGGTGGGGTCCATGTCACCATGGCCCCGACCCACCGTTAACATATATTATATTTATCAATGTTGTTGAGGGGTGGCGGGGGTGGCAGCCCACCCCCCAAATTTAATATGTATTTTATTTTTATGTTAATAATAATTAAAATTTTGGATCTATTTTTTAAGGGTCCCTGGGTGAATTAAATACGCGACAAATTTTCTCATTCTGGTGGCCTGATTGAGTGTGTAGAGACTCAGCCAAATTATTGCCTTGTTAGTGACTATCACTTGGCCTAGTTTGACCATAACTTTAATGAGCTATAACTTGAGCATAAAAACTTAGATTTGAGTGTCATCACACTGTTAGAATCAATACGATGAGCACTACGATCTGGTTCTAGTTTCACTTCAATCCAATGACTTTGATTTTTGAGTTTTTTCAAAGCCACTTCTATTCCTAGAGCCACACGGATCATTCCTCCCCACTAATGATATTTTGGGCTGCCAAAAGCTTTATCAGTCAATTGGAAAGTGAGGGAATTTCACCCTCACTTTCTCCTTTTCAATCCATCTGGCCTTACTTGGATGCATTCCCTTGAAACCAATACGAAGGTACTCCACATCTCCTCGTCGTGAAGTCCTAGTATTCTTGTGAAGAATGATATTCTCAGGTAGTTTGTACAAGTATTCAGGTGCAAATTCATCCACTGTAGGAACCTGTCCAACCTCTTCAGTGACCATGATTAAAGGAGGCTCATAAATATTCAAGTTTTCAACGTTTACAACTGACTACATCTACATGTATGCTGGCAAATCGAGACGAAAAAAATTGTATCCAATATTCTCTAATATGGTGAACGAACCATATCAGATTGGTCTCAACTTATTTCCTTCCCCTTTCATCCTATATTTGCTAATGTGGAGCCACACTTTTTCTCCAACCTGGAATTGGTGATTGACTCAGTGCTTGTCATGTCGAGATTTGTATCGAGCTTGATTTTTCTCCAACTACTGCTGCATTATCTAGTGAATCATTTGAATATGATGAATGAACTTCTCTACCTTGTCCCTTTCACATTTCCCACTAGAATATTCATCTCTCCCAAAGACCACGTCTAAGGGATCCTTTTGAAAATATACAAAGCATGTCGCAAATGGTCATCTATGAGTGGATGAATGCACTGCCCGATTGTATGCATGTTGTACATAAGGAAGCTGCTCGTCCCACAACTTGGGATGCTTTCCATAATAGCCTTGGAGTAAATGTATCACTATGTGGTTGAAAACCTTTGTTTTTTCGTCGGTCTGCAGATGAAACGTTATGCTCCTATTTAGATTGGTTTCCATCATTCTCCACAAACTCTTCCAAAAATCTCCAAGACAAATAAAGTCTTGATAACACACAATGGATGTGGGCAGCAAAAAATGGACCCATACAAATTGGAAGAAGAGATGAGCAATATTCTTTGCAGTGACCTAATTTTTACAAGGCATTAAGTTCCACATTTTTCTAAATCGATCCAAAATGAGATACAAATAGTCACGACCTCTCTTAGAAAAAGGTAAACTTCCAACAAAATCCATTGACACACTTTCCCATGGATGACTAGGAACATGGAGTGGTGTGTAGAGCTCCAATTTTCTATTAGAGGGTTTGCAAACTGAACAAAACACACATCCCTTTACATATCGAGTCACAATATTTTTCATGTGAGGTCAATAACAAAACCTCTATAAATGACACTAAGTTTTTCCTACACCAAAATGACCCCACACAAGAGAGGTATGTTCCTCTTTGATTACATGTATCCTTTCATTGGTGGGAAGACAAAGTTTGCCAAGATGGTGGTGAGCCCTGGTATTGCACCAAGAGTGCTACAACTCCTAGGGGATGCCCTACTTTACTTTATCAACCCGCGGTTCGTACAAACTTGGAGGTGACAGTGTTATATACACAACGGATGCATTCTATTCATGTCATCCTCTTCTACTTTGCGAAAGGGTTCTATTTCTTAAACTATGGTAAAAACTAAAAAATAAATTGCTGGAAGGAAATGACAGAAAGGAAACTAACTTAATTTTCAGAAAGGAAATGATGGAAATGAAACTAATTTAATGTGCAGAAAGGAAATGATAGAAAGGAAACTAATTTAATCTACAAAAGGAAATGACTGAAAAGAAATTAAACTAAGTTGCACCTAGCTAGGCCAATTGGCTAAACACACCCTACTTATCCTTTGATCTATTTACCATGCTATCATGCTTCTAACCATGCAACTATTCATGATAAACTAAACTTGACAAAGTGTGGCTTGTAGTTTGGAGGAAAACGGGTTAAAGGTGATAATGGAGGGCTCAACACATGAAACAAGGCTTAGAGGTGGAAAGAGTGGGTTTAAACCTTATTAAAGCTTTATTATGGCGCAAAAATGCTTTGGAGCGGAATGATTCAAAAAGTGCGATGGTGGAGTTGTGATGGAGGGTGATCGCAATTGGTGTTTGGTGCTATAAAGGATAACAGGAACAAAATAAAAAGTGTGATTTGTGATGTGCGATGCAACGAATGGCATGGTGGTGGGACCAGTGGTAGAGTACGGAGCTATATCACAATTGGTAGACAGGAGTGGTAAGTGTTAATGGGAACAAAATAAAAATGAAATTTAACAATGTTCAGGCCATGAAGACAAAGACAGAAAATGAAGAGGCAAGGCGCCATGGAGCTACTATGGGGTTTTAGCAATAATTCCTACAATAAACCTGCTAAATTATGCACAAAGAAACAAACAAATGCATAAAAATACAGTGCAAAGGGAGACTAAAAAAAAGTAATGAAACTCTACTTTTAATGTCAGAAAAAATGAACAAAGATATGTTTTTGGGTATGTGGGAAGGTTCGCCCTCCTCGAGCTCTATTGACAGAGATGAGAAGGGGGTCTTGATCCATAATTTTTTTTTGTTTTTCTCCTCTATTCTACTACTCATAAGCAAATGAAACCTACAACAACACACTGAAATAAAAAATAAACAACAAATTGAAACATAAGCAAAATTATTAGAAGCAAAACTAATGAAATGAAAGAAAGCAGAGAACTAATACAACAGAGAGGCTAAGGCACATGGATTGGGCCCTAACCCACGAGCCCAGCTCTCTAAAACTTAAATAAGTAAATTGAAATCAGTCTGCTCATTTCATAAAATAATAGCCTCATACATTTCTAAAAGTTTGATCACTGAGTAAAATAATAAAAAGCTCAATATATTGCAACAAAGTTCTGACCCTTCATAGCTCTAGCCTTGCTCTGTTTATTCTATAGGGTAGCTATCAACAGCTCCCTAGAAAATAGTGATTGAGTCCACTTGACTACAAGTAAACAAAGATTGAGTGCACTCCTCCTTGAGTTGCTTGGCTGCCTCTAAAATTTGAATTGCTAGAGAGAATCCTTGGGATCCTTTGGCTACCTTTGAGATTTAAGGAGGGTGGAAAATCCTCCTATAATTTATCCTTGCTATCTCCTCCAAGTCTTTATGTTAAAATCCTTATAAAAATTCTTAATAATTCTTGATTTTCTGCACTCAACCTCATGTTAGGAACTCAGAGTATGTTAGCCTTAATCACCACCTATACTAGCATCATAAAACCAAGTAATAATAAAAATGCAAGAAAAAGAGATCTAAGAAGGAAAAAAGGTGACCATTAACCCCTCCAAATATGTCTAAATATGGAGCTCATTAGATGGTACAACAATTTTCCCTGCAATTGGTAATTGTCTACCTGTGAACCATGAGTCAACTTTGTATAAAACTCCTTAAAATCATCATCATCAACATATTGTTCAACATAACTTTCAAAATACAAAGAAGCATTTTGAAAAACTATAGATGTAGAAATAGGACGATGAGAAAGCATATCTACCACTTTATTGTTGGTACCCTTCTTGTATTTTATTACCAAGTGAAACTATTGGAGGAATCCCGTCCATTTGAAATGACGTGCTTGTTGCAGATTGGTTTGTAATTGGAGGCACTACAAGGGGTGGTCATCTGTGTCAATGATGGTCTCATGGTCTCATTGCCAATAAAATAGTGCTTCCATTTCTTCACGCTTTGAACCAAGACATACAACTCCTTGTCATATGTGGGATAGTTCACAACAACTTGGGACAATGTATCCGAATGGTAACATACAATTTTCCTTTGTTGCATCAACACTACTCCCATGGAATATCCACTGGAATTTGTCTCTATCTCAAAGGGTGTTGGAGGTCAGGTAAAGAAAAAACTGGTGCGATACCGATCTTCTCTTTCAATGTGTCAAAGGCTTTATGTTGCTTTCCTCCCACTGAAATGTTTTATTCACAATTCTCAATGCATGTAAGGGGGTTGCAACGAAGAATAATTTGGAAATGAACCTTCTCCAATATTGTACTACACCCAAAAAGGTATGAACCTCTGTAACATTGGTGGGTTTAGGCCACTTTACAATCACATCAACTTTAGAAGGATCTATTTTTAATTGTCCATCTTAAAAAATGTGACCTAATTAAACCAAATAGGTCTTACCAAATTCAAATTTTGACATACAATTTTTCGTTTTGCGAAACATCAAGCACTTTTTTAACATGACTCACATGATATTCCCATGTCCTACTGTAAACAAGAATGTCATCAAGATACATAAGTACAAAATCATCAAGAAAAGGTCTGAAAATATCATTCATCACCCTCATGAATGTGGCCGGAGAATTTCATAGTCCGAATGGCATCAATAACCATTCAAACAACCCTTGTTCTTCCTTGAATGTAGTCTTCCATAAATCCTGTTTTTCAATCCTGACCTGATGATAGCCACTGTGTAAGTCTAGTTTTGTAAAATAGACAACATTTTTCAGTTGATCTACTAAATCATCAATGCAAGGGAGAGGGTATAGATTCTTCACCACTATTTTGTTGAGTACCCTGTAGTCCATGCACATCCTCCATGTGTCATCCTTATTTGGCACCAACACAATAGGTGAACTACATGGAGAAGAACTTGGCCTTATGACCCCTTGGTTCAACAACTATTGCACATATTTCTTTATCTCCTCCATCTCAATGGTTGACAACCTATACATACCAATGTTGGGTGAAGGAGCATCATGCTGCAAGTGAATCTCATGTTGGATCTCATGCTTTGGAGGCAACCCACTTGGTTCCTGAAAAATCCCATTATAGCATGTAGATATATTTTCATACAATTCTTTTTTATAAGTGGGATCACAATCTTGGAAAGATTAAAATGCCTTTGCATATTTTTCTCTCATAAATATGAGCATGCACCCTTTTTTGGAATTCACCAACCTCTTCATCTGACCTACACTTATAAGACTAGCACTGATTTTGGCACGATGAGATCTAACAATGTATTCCACCTCATCTTTCGTGATATGATACTTGTTTTCATGGTGAAAGAAAATTGATTTCCTTTCATAAAAATATGGACTCCCCAATACCATGCCACATATATCCAAAGGCACAACATCAAGATCAACCTCATCTACTAGTTTGGATGAAATCACAAATCTAGCTCTACACTGCTTGGTTACATGTAATTTGGATTTTTCACACACCCAACCAAGAGGGTAGGGTTTCAAATGAGTCTTGGTCTCCAATCATAATTTCTTAACCAAGGATTCTAAAATGATGTTTACTTGTGAGCCCAGATCAAACAAGGTTTCTAATTTATTATGTTTCATTATGAATCTAATGTGGAACAATTCAATCCTCTTTAGTTCATTAAGAAGAGACTAATTTGAAGAATTTTAATTGCACGCAATTCGGAATTTTCATTAGCATGAAGAGAAAGGTTACCTTATATTCCCACTATTGTGATCTGTGTCTCATCACCGGAATTGGATCCAAGGTCCTGTTGTACGGTTTCCACCATTTGTTTCTTGTTCTTCTCACCAAATCTCTTTGGTTTCAACTCTGGATGCAACTTCCAACATAGTTCATCATCATGGCCTTCCTTCTTGCAATGTATGTAATATGACTTTTATCCTTCCTCCTTCTTGGTTGTACTTGCCTTCTTGTCCTTTCCCTTTCCTTTTACTTTGAACTTTCCATTATGGCGTTTGAAAGACAATTTCTTTAGTTTCTCTTATCTGTCATTATTTACCATGCTTTCAAGGCAAGTGGCATTCACACTGGCCACATCAATAGTAGTAGGCTCAAATACAACACATAATTCCTTATGTAACTATGTAAAGCACCAATATACTTTGTTACAATTTCTAGTGAATCAAGTGAAATACCCAAACTCAACGCTTGTTTTCTAAACTCTTATGTGAAGCTTTGTAAATGTTGACCCTTTCCTTGTCTCAAATATTTCCATTCCATTAAAACCTTTTGTTGATAACACAAAGGATAAAATTGATATTTTATTGAAAAAAAGAAATTAGACCAAGAAGAAAGGGGATTACCCAAGTCTTTGCTGCATTTCTGCAACTTTCTCTTCCACTCAGCTGAAGGGATGCTAATCATATCTTGGCCTCATCCTCTTCGATAAACTGAATCTGGAAATAAACCTTGATATGTCTAATCCAATTTTTTAGTTTATCTAAATTACATTCTCCATTATATGTGGGAAAATAAAACTTTACATCTAGCTTAAGAAATGACTTCTTAGATGTATGTTTATGGTTCCTGTTAAAATGATAATAATAGGAAGAAGAAAAGTTGTCACTGGTGGATGGAGAGGGAGGAGACTCTTATCCTCCACCTCCATGGTGTACCGATGCATGATCATCAGGCTCTTTCTTCTCATTCCTGATTGTCTTCTCATATTTAGCAAACAACTTGTCAACTTTCTCTGCCATGGTGAAGAATATCTTGCAATAATTTCGCTCTTCTTCTACTCATGCATCCTCATATTCCATGTTTCGTCTTTGTGGTGCATGCCCTACTTCGAGATCAAAGGATTTGAGTTTTCCTTCTCCTCTTTGCAGCTTTTTCATGATTATAATTCACTCATGCAATTCACATAAAGAAGACCTACTCTGATACCACAGTTGATCAAGATATTTTACTTCATGGATGCATACATAATTGCATATAAAAGAGTGTATAACCAAGTAACTTAAATACATGAAAAAATCAGAATTCATAAGAAAACATGAGATTAAAGACACAATAAGATTTGATTATAGAGTTCACCTAGTGTGGGCTACGTCTCCGAGCCCTACTCAGTGTGGGGAGGCCTCTTTTCATTAAATGGCAGCAAAAATGAATTACAAGAAATTTACAAATTAACACATTATACCTCCATTTCTGGTGATTTCTTAAAAATGGATACCTCGACTAGAGAAACGAGTTGCACAGTTGGATTCATGGTGGAAAATCGTCTAAAAATTACTATAGATTTGTCCTGTTATGAAATTGACACTTCTAGTCCCCAAAGGAATATTATCGGCATCCAAAGATTCCCCTCTTCAAGGTTACACCCTCCTATACTGCTCCAGGTTCTGCCACAAACCCCACTCCTCTCCTATGTTAGTCAAATGGAAATGATCAATGTTTAAATAATAAACGAGGGTAGATTTTTCCAACCAAGGGTCATTGTCCTGTTGGTCGCGCCCCCGACCAGCGTGTAGTTTCCGTGGATATTTTGGTCTAAACCCCACAAACCCTTGTTATAGCACGTTACGTTTTGTTTCGAACGATCACTATTAAATATTGTTTAATATAATGTGGAACCTTCCCATCGCGGCCGTACCATCCGAGTCACTCGGGTTCGACACCCGTTAGGTGGGTTCCCGACTTCGCCCGTTATATATACAAATCATGTCATTGGGGTTGGGTGGGTTCCATGTCACTACGGACCTGGCCCACCATTAACATATATTATATTTAATTGTTTTTTTCTGTCAATGTAGGGTGGGCGGGGTGGCGCTCACCACCCCAAATTTAATAATTTTATTTTTTATTTTCTTATGTTAACAATAATTAAAATTTCGCATCTAGTTTTTAAGGCCGTGGGGTGAATTAAAGAGGTGAAAAATTCACCCGTTCTGGTGTTCGTATTTTGTGCAACGAGACTCTGCCAAATTTTTTCCTCGTTAGTGACTTCCACTTGGCCTAGTTTTACCAGAACTTTGACCGGCTATAACTTGAGCATACAAACTCATATTTGAGTGTTGTTCACGAAGTTTGAATCAAGATTATGATAAATATAATATGGTTCTGGTTTCACTTCAATCCAATGACTTTATTTTTGATCTTTCTCAAAGCCACTTCTATTCCTAGAGCCACCTGAATCATCGGGTGGTACATGGAAGTCCCAAACCTGGTTGGATTTTTCCTATGTTTAATAAAAGCTAAATTTTATTGCTTTTGATGATTAAATGTACTTGTTATTATGTGGATTTAATGGTTGTTCTATAATTTTTATTTATCTGGTTATATGCTCATTATAAGAATGGTTATTTGGCAGTTCCTATTCATGGCTCTCTTCATGTTTTTACTTGTAACTGAATGAATAATGAATGCATTACCTAATTTTCATTATGAAAACTATTGTGAGAAGGCATTGGTCCTTCTTGTTAAACCTCAGACAAGTTTTCAGATCCTTATATTCAGATATTCACTCATGACCTGTATGTTGCATGTTCATCTTGACAGAATGAAATTCCTAGTTAGGAGAGCTCAGGTCAAGTCCTGGTTTAATTTTTGTTTTATAAACTTTGTTTCTATGTCATTCATCATTTCTGGAAGCTTCACTTTGTTCTGGGAAGAGGCCTAAGTCCTAACCCTGAAAAAGTAGCTCAGAATTTAGGATCGCTGGCATAGAATTGACTGGAAAAGTCCATAGTCATGGGAAGGTAGGCATATGGGAGCAACTAGAGGCCTAAAATCACTTGCATGCCTTGGAAATGGAGTGACTAAGGCTTTAGTTCAGTGAAAAAAGGAGTTACCTCAGGGTTTAGACACCTAGAGGGGTTGGGTTTCTTTGGAGGTCTTGTAACACCTGAGGGAAGTCAGTAAGGTCTTAAGTTGTCGATTCCATTTCTTTAAGGTAATATAGGAGGTTGAGTCTTATCATAGTGACCCTTAGCTCATCTTTACCTCGAGAAAACTGGTGAAAGTGGGTAAATGTGGGAGGAGTGCGTTACAGGGTAGTGTCAGAGCAATATGCGCTCTCCTTGGCTAAAGTATGATGTGTCAAGGTTGTGGGTGTCATGCATGGGGTCATGTTACACAATTGGTATGGTGATGCATAATGTTGATATGTTGTTATATGGATATGCTTATGATTATACATGTACATGCTAATGTGGACTGATATTACAGATGATATAAGCCTCCCCTAAACATCAATGAGGTATGGATTTGATTTTGGTGTCAATTTGGTTATTTGACATGGCATACTTGCAGGAAGAAGAAAAGTAAATATGACGAGAAAAATGGTAGACTACAATTCTTGTGACTCTCCCTATAGATCAGTTGGGCAACAAGGAGATGAGTATACTCCTAGTATAATAGATACATTGAGGATTTTGAGGGCATAGATCAAAAGTTGCAAAGAAAACAATGACATGTTGGTTGAACCTTAGGAAAGAATTGCAATGGCTCAGGAGAAGTAGGTATAGGTTAATGCAACGATTCTTCAAAGCTTGTCAGAATTTCAGAGACAGGGACGGTTTAGGATCAGGCGAGAGTAGGAAGAGAAAACTAATGGATCCTATGGTAGAATATATTGGTCTGGATACATGTTGGATAAAGGGGACATAGTTAGAGGTGGTATATCATTGGATACACGTAACAAGAGGATTGGTATGTATGGGCATCATTCTAGTACCTCACCCATAAGAAATCATCACAATCATCATTGCCATCATCCTTATAGGAGGAGGGAGTATTTTCCATAGGATTTCAAGAAAAATAAGCCTCCTAGATTCGATGGAGAGATGAAGAAGTCAGAATATGCAAAGGCATGGTTGCTTGGAATGAAGAAATTATTCAGATTGCATAACTATTCATAGAACATGAAAACCAAGATAGCCACCTTCAGATTTAAATGGAAATCATATATCTGGTGGGAAGATATGGAGAATGTCAAAGGCCAACAACATATAGAGATTCATCAGTGTATTTCCAACAACATATAGAGACAAGATTGAGTTTGATGAGCCTAGATCATTGGAGGAGGCCATCCAAAAGTTGAAGCATTGTTATGAGAAGTCAAATCACAAATATGATCCTAAGTGTGATTTGAAAGGAAATGATCAAGTTAAACGGAAGTGTCCACCAAAGTGGGGAAGACCTTAGGATTGGGTGAGAAATAAAACATGGTTCCTTTGAAGAATTTCAATGCAGTTAAGAAGGGACATGGGTTGTAGCCTGGAGAGCAGTAGACGAGAGGTGATGGTAGGGGACCGTTTTAGTGTTGGATATGTGGCAAAGATCATCACAAGAAGGATTGTCCATTGTACTAGGGTGGTAGGCCTCATATCTATAATGCTCAGGAGGCACATACAATTGGGGATGTTGGCCATACCATTCCTAGGATTTATGCAGATGTGGAAAATAAGCAAGAAGATCATCAGGAATCCATTACTGAGATGGAAGGTAACCCCTGTGGTCGGGTTGTTTCTAATTTTATTGATCCTGGATATAATTATAGTTATGTTAATCTTGAACTAGTGGATAAGTGTGGATTCAGAAAAGAAGTGCATTCATAGTCTTAGTTGGTGCAGTTGGCTACAGGTACTAAGAAGACAATTCATTATTGGGTAAGAGCTTGTGCATATGAATTGAATGGTATGCCTGTAATATCACATTTGAATGTACTGCCATTGGGATCGTATAACATGATTTTGGGTATGGTTTAGTTGTGTCTTCACGGGACCAAATTAGATTGCTATGACAAGGCTATTGAGTGCTTGGATGATAATGGGGAAAAGAGAATCTTACAGGGGAAGAAGAAACCTACATCAGTGAATATGGTCAGCACTGTTGTCCTTTGTAGAAAATTCTAGGCTAAGGAACTGTGTCAAAGCATCTAAAATTTTGTTTGATTTTAGTATGGATGACCAATTCTTTAAACTAGTAAGAAGATACAAATCCTAATTATTCCTGATAAAATAAAAGGGTTGATTCCTCACATTTAACATAATTAAGCTTTAAATTGTTTTTGATGAGTATAATTTAAGATATTATATATGATTCCTTAAAAATTAAAATAGAGAATTTAACTTGTCATATACATATGATGCGTGTAAAATTCTTTTACAACCAAACAAAGCATATTTAAAGATAGCATGAAGCAACAATTAATTTATGTAGATGAATTAACTAAAAATTATAGTTCTAGTTAATTAATATTTGTAATTGATTATAACTTTGAAAGGGGATTTCACGCAGATTAATATTTAATCTTGTCTTACCCAGATTTCCTATTAACTATAGACATGTGTAGAAATAAATAAAGATGGAACATAATAAGAAACTAGAAAAACTCACACGAAAACACAATCTGCTTCAAAATGAGTCCAAAATCCTTCTATTAATCTCAAAAATAGTTTAGAGAATTACAATCATGTTCAGAAGCTTATCAAAAGGGTTCAACCCTTCATACTTTGAATTACAAATTACTTATAGATTTTTTCCAAATTTCTAGACTTAAAATCAAGATTTCTTACAAAATATCTTATCCAAATAATTTGGATTTTTTTATAAAAATAGAACTAGAAAATAGGAAATTTGAAATGATTTGACATATTGCATAGAATTCGAGGACTACTGCTGGTGATTGGAGTTGTAAAGATGTTGTTTTGTTTCTTGTTCTTGGATTTTTGTTCTCTGCTCTTGAAAACCTGTATCCTGTTGCTGAAACATATGTTGTCTTCTCGTTCGATGAGCTCACATAGTTTGTCCCGTATTTCCTCATCGAGAATAGAAAATTTCACTAAATTTCTGTATGCTTCATCTACTTCAGTGTATTTCTCAAAGGTAGGTTTAGTTATGAATATATGCTTGATCTCATGTTGAATTAATAAATCATAAACTAGACCTTCCATGAAAGCCTTCCCAATGATAGTTCCTTTGATCTTGGAAAATTTGGCTTTATCTATTGCTATAGCATGCAATATATGATGACACTCTTCCAAAGGAATTATTTTATCATCTATACCTTGCAGACCTGGAAGTCATTTTTGATGTAAAATATTAAATTTTCTATGAAACTTTTTAATTCGAACTTCTAGATTATGACACTTATTCTCCAGTTATAGCATTAAATTCCTTTTAGTAAGGATGTTTCTCACCTCCAACAAAGTTTCAGTTTTGTCTTCAATTTCACATTCTTCAAGCTCTTCTTTTCTCTTAGAATTTAGAACTTTGATTATCCTTATAGAATCTCCTAGTTTTTGGTCCAGGTCTTTCTCCACTTCTGCCACTACTTCCTTTGATTTTTGCAACAATTCTTCATGTTCAAAAACAATCTCAATGGAAGGCCACAATTCAGTCATTGATTAATTAATATAAAGCCAAATTATTTATTTTTCTTAAGAAAAGGTCTGAGCCATTACTGATTCACTTTCATAAGTTGCTATTTTCTTTGTTAACTTAAAATTCTTCTAAATCTCAGCTACATAGGCATTGTCAGTTTTTAGTTTTTGCTCTTGTAACTTTTGCAATTATAAGTTGAGTTTTTAAATCTCTTGACCTTTCAATGTCAAGTCTACCATGGCCTTTGATAAGTCTATTGTTGTATCATTGGATTGGGTATCCACTGTAAAAGTTGTTGTTGTAGATGTCCCTATTGTTGAAGTATCAACAATAAATGTTGTTGCTATGGGGATAGTTACTGAAACGTTGATATGCTTTTATTTCTCTTTTTTTTCCATTTCAAATTCCATTTTCTGTATTTGGATATTTTGTTCAATTATCATATTGAACATGTTTTCTTTATCTACAACTTCTTTGGACTATGGGTTCTTTGTAGTTGGAAGTTTTAGCTGCTTCCTTAATGGCTAGATATCAACATTATTGCTCTTTATCATTTCTTCAGCTGCTTTAACATCACTAAGATTATATCCTAACTTTATTACCAGATCTTCTGATGATTTGATCCCGGTATCTTTGGAAAAACAAGAAATTTTCTTCATATTTAATTTTTAATGAATTTTGTTTAGTGAATCTTGCAGTTTGGATGTGGCCATAACTGAATTGGTTAACGTAGAGTAAATCGTTTCTCTAGTCTACTTGTGTAGGTGAATTTGATCAATAGCATGGATATGTTTGGTGTCAAAGGAAAAAACAAATGCTTGTAGTCTTCTACACTTTTATGGATTGGAACTTTGGGTTCCAAGAAAGCTAACAGAAATTGTCCCTTTTCTGTATCAAGTGTAGAAAAAAGTCTGTGTTGGGTAGAATAAGTTCGTTTCCAAAATTCATAATATGTGGTGGCCTTCAGTGCCTCATTATTTCTTTTAATTTATTTATACCTAGCAAAAATGTTAAGTTGTTTTGCACCCTGAGTTACTGATGACATAGAAGAATCTATGGATATCTCCTCAATCCTTAGAAATGTTGAAGTGTGTAAACCTGTCAGTACCATTTTTGCTTGCTCCTGTGAACTATCTACTTGAAAAGGCTCTTCATTAGTATTATTTTTCTTCCTTCTCTTGAACAATGTGATGTTTGTATCTTGAATTTATGAAACTGAAGGAGATACACTTTCCCTTGGCCTCTTAGTCTCTTTCTCCCGAGTAACTGGAGTCTGTGAAGTTGTTGGAATAACAACTTGTTCATCTGCTTCTTGCAATGTGGTCTCCTTCCACTCTTCTTGATTGAAATACTACTCTATTTATGTCTAGGGTGTGTGTGCATAAGGTGTTTTCTTTTGTTAAACTCTTAATTTAGAAATAATCCCCAAGGGATCATAAGACCAGGTGAAGCTCAATTTGAAATTTATTTATTTTTAACAGAGAATCTGCCTCCTTTTCTGCTGCTCCGATCTTGAAAATTAATGGTCCTATTTGTGATTTTAATTTGAACTGAGATTTCTCATTACTAGAGAAAAAGTGAAAATCATCCATATTCATCATTTGTCTTATGTATTCTAGTGCAAAAATCCTGATTGTCACAAATTTAGGAAACCTATAGGGAGGTAGATCAAATCCATAGATTTTGATCTCTATGTAATCCTGGTAAAGATACTAGTCTCAAATATTAGTTTTATCATTGAGGTGAATAGTTCTTTTGATTTTAGGTGAAATCGTAGGAATAACATCACTATTGAGAAGACAGAAGGACATATGTAGAAACTCATTTACATAATTAGAGAAAGAGTACTCTTCTGTGTTCTTCATTACCAATGAATTTCAATGAATTTCAAACTGAGGATTTCCCTATGGGTATAACTTCTATAATGGAAATTTAAATCTATCTGCTTGGAAAAATAGAAGCAAGTACACAAGGACTAATTGATGCTTGAAATAAATTTCAGTAGAAAAATTCAAGAATTTATCATGAATGCTCTCTTCCATAAATTTACTGTATTTGAACATGTGTGATGGTTCTCACCTGTTGAAAATACTAATAAAAATCAGGGAAAAATTTAGGGGCTAATATTCGCAGGTGGGCATTTTCCATGTTTTTTCCAAAAAAAAGATGCGCCAATTTCCATTTTTTATTTAAATGATTCGCCCAAATTTTATAGTACACCATTATTTACCTTAAAAATTGCCAAAATGTTATATCGATTAATATAAAATCATTGCAAATCTAAATATTTCTACAAAAAAATTACCAAAAATTTTGCAATTTTCATATTAGGGACTAGTAAGATTCACCAAGGTTTCTAAACTGTAAGATAAACATCCATCCTTCAAATTTTCCCTGATAAAAATCCTAGAATTACCTCATTGACCCACTGATCACTTGGATAGCCTAACAGACATGAAATCATGGAGATAACATGCCTAGAAATTTATAGGAATACTTTAGAAGAGTAGGGTGGATTGGTTCTTGGTAACTCAGATTTTTCAGGTAAAAATGATTCAAATATCTTGATTTTTTGAGAGAATGTGAGTTTATGATAGATATCCATAAGAGACTCTATAGAAAAAGGATGCAGAGGGGTTGTAGGCTTGACTTGAAGTATTTTATATATTGACTTAGGAGTGATAGTAAACATAGCTTCATTATTTTAGGCAATCATGACCCTCTAACTTGGGAGATATCTAAAATTACACCAGGTGACAAATTTTGGGAAGAAATGGGTATGAAGAAAGGTGAATTGAGGTAGGAAGGAGTCTCGAATGCTCAATTCATCACTAGAATCTAATAATTTTACCAGTTATGGAGTTCATAAAGTTCGAACTCACACTTGATTTCATAGATCTTGTATTACTTTTAAACCAAAGGAAGCTCGTCTAAATTCAATACAGGGGGTAACATTAGACTTTCTACCACTAATTTGGATTTCCCTTTGGATGAAGACATGCTGAATTAGGAATTTGCAGACAGGTGTATCGAATTACTGGGAATTGGTGATTGTTGATGTAGCAAATAACTGTGAGTTGATACACAATAGGATGTTTTATAAGGTATTCATATGCATTAACCATTTTTGCACCTGTATTTAATGAACTAGACATTGGCGGGAAGGTTTTAATGGTCGTAACGATTAATTAGTTGTTGGGGAAGAGATTTATTAGTAAAATGATAATATGATGTGGGTGAATGAGGGAATGAGAAGTGGAGAGGTGTGATTGAAGTTTAAAAGTGGTGAAAAGAAATCTTGGGTAAGTCTCAAAATCCCCTTTCATGTAATAATTTCGAACTGGGTTCATATACAGGCTCAAGGGGTTTTACTCAAGCGTTTTTGTGACTTTAAGTCCTTTTCATTTGAACTGTGAATCTATATTAAAGTCGTGCCATTCATACATAGGAGATTAATAAATATTACATACACTATATGTGTTAAGGTTTTAAACAAAACCCGCAGACACACGTAATGCAATTCCAAAGACAAGACATATGGAAATTTCGCCCTCAAGCTTAAACAGCTACAAAGCACTCCCAATCGGCGATCGGAGATCGCTCATTGCAGGTTTCAAATTCTTCCGATCTGATTCAATCGCCAAACCTGTTTATAATACTTCACGTCCGGGTCTATTGATATACGACGCCTCTGCAATTAATAGATTTAAAATACTGTCCCAACAAACAGTTAGTTCCACCTCTGTATCAATCGTCATGTCTGGCGATTAAAATACTTTCTCTGCGTTTAAAACTTGACTCCTCGAATGGATTGAATCAGTTGCACCCTTCCAAAGCCGAGCACCCATCTGCATTTAAAAATGACTTCAATTTAGGTCAATCGCACAGCACAAATCTACAAAATTCGACCACGATTCTAACAGGCCTTCAACAGAACGTTCATACAGAACAGTTAAACGATATTTTGGAATGCCATCGATCCGCAAGTGATCGATGATCTATCAACAGTCCACTACATAAGATTTAACTCGTAAATTTAAATTATAAAACCCCATCACACAACATGCAGAAAATCAACATAATATATAGTTCCGATTATATACAAAACACAATATAACCAAGGCATTGCAGCCTTAGTCACGATATCCACACCGATTACATTTTTTTTCACTCACAAATGCTTATCTATATCTATATCACCCTCGCTGTTACATTACATTTATATAATAAATGTTAGATCGGAGGGATCCGATCCTTATTTTTCTCCAACGAAAGCTCCATAATGCATGCACGCAGATAATATATCCATCAAATCCTCATTAAATCTGTTTTTGAGCAGATTTTCCTCCCGTTTTCCAGCTTGACTGTCCACGTCTTCATCGCTCCACTTGGATTCTTCTTTAATTAAGAAAAGGGTCAGATGCTCCTGCATCAGACTCCCGAGGAAAAAAAAAATTATGACCTCCTGGTCATATACTTCTCCTGGTCCTTAGCAATTCTACCCACTGCATTTCTTCAGTGGAACTGCCTTCATGATCTTCTGTGAGCTGCAACCAACCTCTGCAGTAACAGTCTCCTCTGTTACACGATACCTCACCAAGCCCTCCGCACTCGGTCTTTTGGCATCCTTCTGGTTCTCTCCTCTGGAACCAATTGAGCACACCTTGCTCTAGGTTGCTGCAAATCTTCTCACCTTTCGCTGCCGCCATCCGCACGATAGTAAGACCATAAACTCTCCAGCTTTAACTCAACTGTACCTCTTTCCCCTTCTGCTTGCATTCTTCTTCCTCCTCGCAGGAAATCATTTCCCTGCTCTGATACCACTTGATGCAAAGAGATCCTGGGGTATCACCAAAATCCCTTTCCATGTAAAAAAACTCGAACCTGGGCCCGTGGGTTATGGCCCATTAAGCCTTCATGGAAACGTTTTAGACTTTAAGTGCTTTTCATTTGAACTGTGAATCTATATTAAAGTCGTGCCATTCATACATAGGAGATTAATAAATATTACATACACTATATGTGTTAAGGTTTTAAACAAAAACCGCAGACACACGTAATGCAATTCCAAAGACAAGACATATGGAAATTTCGCCCTCAGGCTTAAACAGCGACAAAGCACTCCCAATCGGCGATCGGAGATCGCTCATTGCAGGTTTCAGATTCTTCCGATCCGATTCAATCGCCAAACCTGTTTATAATACTTCACGTCCGGGTCTATTGATATACGACGCCTCTGCAATTAATAGATTTAAAATACTGTCCCAACAAACAGTTAGTTCCACCTCTGTATCAATCGTCATGTCTGGCGATTAAAATACTTTCTCTGCGTTTAAAACTTGACTCCTCGAATGGATTGAATCACTTGCACCCTTCCAAAGCCGAGCACCCATCTACATTTAAAATTGACTTCAATTTAGGTCAATCGCACAGCACAAATCTACAAAATTCGACCACGATTCTAACAGGCCTTCAACAGAACGTTCATACAGAACAGTTAAATGATATTTTGGAATGCCATCGATCCACAAGTGATCGATGATCGATCAACAGTCCACTACATAAGATTTAACTCGTAAATTTAAATTATAAAACCCCATCACACAACATCCAGAAATCGACATAGAATATAGTTCCGATTATATACAAAACACAATATAACCAAGGCATTGCAGCCTTAGTCACGATATCCACACTGATTACATTTTTTTTCACTCACAAATGCCTATCTATATCTATATCACCCTCGCTGTTACATTACATTTATATAAGAAATGTTAGATCGGAGGGATCCGATCCTTATTTTTCTCCAACGAAAGCTCCATAATGCATGCACGCAGATAATATATCCATCAAATCCCTGGCTAAATCGTTTAAGGCATTTTCCTCCTGCTTCACTGATCGTTCACATTCTTCATCGCTCCACTTGGATTCTTCTTTAATTAAGAAAAGGGTAAAGATGCTCCCGCATCAAAAAGTGGTGACGAAAGTGAGTGAATAAAATGGTTGATTTCGGGGTGGGGTAGGTAGTAAATGGTTTCGGGATTTGTGGGGTGGGTGGGGGGTGGGGTGGGGTACATGCACGAAATGTTATGAGAGGATGTTGGGAAAAAATACCGAGAGGGGGGTGAATCAGTATTTTGGACTTTATCAAATCTTTTTAATTTTTCACTCTCTAATACCCATACGCTACTTTGCTGAACCAAACTAGCATATACACACGGATATCCTTCATAAAACTCGCGTATACACAGAGATCTAATTATGCCATTATTTCTTCACTTATATCATTACATCATTCATTCATTAGATATTCAATAAACAGTAAACATGTGCAGTAAGAATAGAATAAACCATCACACATAAGCATCACACATGAACACCGTGATTTTAGGTGGAACCCAAAGCTCGGAGAAAACCACCGTCGCCGTTGTCTCAGCCTTTCAATATTTTATTATAAAGAAAGACTCACAACTTATGTACCTGCGTAGACTCATACCGCACTATAAGTAGCACCCACATGTGCTCGCTCACTCTCACCTCTCCTGGAAGGGAGCACCAACCCCCTGCTCTCGTTTACCAACCTCTCCTGGAAGGGAGCACCAACCCCCTGCTCTCGTTTACCAGCCTCACCTGGAAGGGAGCACCAACTCCCTGACTGAAGGCTACAACCCTCAGCACCTCTTTGGACCACGTTTCATCAATTTTCACACTAGATCCAACCCACACAATTAAGCTCAAGGAACATTCATCAAACCAACCACTTGCTCTATAGCAGCATAATCAATCTTTGTACAACCCAGATCATCATAGATAGATAGCAGTAACACATCAGAAATAGATATCAGCAAGACAGCAGAACAGATCAGACATCTCACAACTTCAGCAAACCCTAGTTTATCATACGCGCTTTTCTTTCACTGATCCTGCGTATATACGCGCCTTCATCCATAAAAATACGCGTATACTTCTGCACATTTTACAGAACTAATTTCATTGCCCATACACGCTTTCTCTTCAGCAAACCCGCGTATATACGCGCTTACTCTGCGACGAACTAGCGTATAGTTCTTCAGACATTTAGGTCATTGCAATTCTTCAAAACAGATACATCACTCATATTTTACCCTTTACTTCAGACAGATGTTCGCCTCATCTCAGATCTAATCATTCCATAAACAGATCTAGCAAATACAAATACATTTCAGATCTAGATCCCCTTCTTCATCATTTTCTTCTTTGGTGCATCATGCATTCAGATCTATCATTCAACTGTAACCCTTTCCATTCAGATATACTTCAGAGAGAAGTATTCATTCAAGCTCAGACATCTTGCCCTACTTTGCACAATGAATTTCTTCTCTTTATATAGGTTTACCCTTTATCAATACCAGGAGCCAAAACCACATTAATTTCGATGGTATTCCTGGACGGGGTCATATAGACGAATCATTACTCAATACAATGGGTCAATACCATGGTGGTTACCCTTGGTTTTACATATTTAGAGTGATTTTTCCCATACGCGACTTGGTACGTTATTTCCCGCGTGCATACGCTACTTTGTCTAGACAAATCCGCGTATTCCTTGAGACATACTCTTTTCATTAGGTTTTGGCACATACTGATTATTCCTTCCATCATTACCTTCTATACTCATTGTATATGCATCAGATTTACATCATTTAACAAGTTCATCAAGACATATTCCATCAGGGACAACTTCATCAAGTAGGTTGCCATCATCTTCATCAAGTGGGTTGCCATCAAGGACAACACTCAGCATCATATTGCCAACAATCTCCCCCTTTGGACTTGATGGCAACCACGATGGTGTTTGATCATCACAATAGATAGATACATTAAGAATACAATGACTTCATGTCACTCTCCCCATTCTTTGACACCATTCTTTCCCTTTATTCAAACACCATGTCACTCTCCCCCTTTGACATCAAGGGCAAAGGGCGGACCAAAACCAACACAAGGTTTTTCTCCTCTTGTAGAAGGAAGCGCTCTGCAGATCTGATGTATACTGAAGTGACCATGCTCCCCCTGAGTTCATGCTGAATCTTCAAACATATTTTTCAATGAAGTACATGACTTTATGACCTTCCTATCACCAATGACTCATACTTACATCAAATATCCAACCAAGTGAATTTACATATGAGACTCAAATACCCAACCAAGTGGGTTTACATCAGCTACCCAACCAAGTGGGTTTACAAATTTGACTCATATACCCAATCAAGTGGGTTTACAAATTGAACAAGTCCTTAAATGACTGAATATTACAATTTTACATCATGGGTCTCATCATGACCTTTTCATCAAATTACAAATATGATTTTTCATGACCAATACCAGAAAGACCTCAAAAGAGAGATCATATATCAGAACCATCATAATGCCAACAATGCATTATACTCAGCTAGGCTTGTGCTCCCCCTGAAACTGTGCATTCAAACATCCTTTCAATATGACCAAGGCTCCTCCTTAGCTTGTGCAATCTGAATACTTTCAACAGCAAGTCATCAGCAACAATCTTTGCATAATCTGTCCTTATCTCTGAATCATAAGACTTTCATCTCAGCAACGAAAAAATCTTCAGTAAAAAAGCAAACAGAGCTCATCCATAATCATAAGAAACCATGTAACATGTCATCATCATTTAGAACTGAGAAATAAACTGATACAGTGCAAATAATACAATCATTAGTAGTCAGACTGATGCTCCCCCTGAACATATGCTCCTGATCTTCAGCTGTCATACAAATTTTCTTATCAGAATTTAATACGCGACTGTGTCTGCTGGAAGTAGCGTGTATACGCTACTTTGTTTCATCGAACCTGCGTATGAAAGGTGAAATATAGAAAATTTCACATCTTCATCTCCCCCTGAATTTGTACCTTCTGTCCCTGTCTTTTCTTCACACCAGATGCACTGTCAGAAATACACATACCCAGAATTACCAAAACAATCATGGAAATCACCATACATCGCTCCCCCTGTGACGATACATTACTAATCCCTATAATGTATCTCACATCACTTCTGCAGTCATTAAGAGAAGTAAGCTTCAGAAGCGGATGACTGCAGTAGGGTCAACATTCCCTACGTTTATGACCGGTCCTCCTTCTTTTTCCAAATTTTCTTGAACTTTCTAATTGTGTGCTGAAAATTGTCCACTTTCTCAGATCTGTTCAATCTGCATTCTTTTTCTAAATGTCCATACTTGTTACAAGAATAACATCTCACGTGTCCAGAGAAATAAGCATAAGAATCATAATGAGTATTTCTAATCTTCCTTCTTTTGCAATCAGATGCTTTATGTCCATACTTGTTACATGAAAAACAATATCCCTTGAAGAAACCAGAGTACCTTTCTATGTAGGATCTGTTTGTTTGTGGCTGAAACAATCTGCTTCTACAATTGGCTGCAACATGTCCATGATTATGACATTTAAAACATTAAACATCATTAAATGATTTCCTTTGAGAATTCATGATTGTCGGTTGGCCTTTTGTTTCTTTCAACACTTCAGGTTTTGCTTTGACATCCTTTGAATCTTTAGCACCTCCTTGTGAACTAGATTCTCCTTTAACCGTTTCATGAAAGCCAAGACCACGTTTAATAGAAGGAGACCTTTGACTACTAAGAATATTGTCCAGAATCTTAGTACTATCTTGAAACCTTAAGAGCTTATCCTTTTCTTCTAATTTACCTTTGAGAATGTTTACCTCAACTTCCAAGCTCTGGCATTTCTTCTTCATACTTTCTTCAATCCTTTTTCCTTCTACTTCAAGAGTTTGTAAGAGTTCTTCATTATTCTTATTCGATGCTTCGAGATCATCTTTTAGAGAGAAGATTTCTGCTTCAAGTTCTTCATTCTTCTTATTTGATATTTCCGGGTCTTCTTTGAGAGAGATGATTTCAGCTTCAAGTCTTTCATTCTTCTTGTTTGAATCTTCCAGATCTTCTTTGAGGGAGACGATTTCAGCTTCTAGTCTTGCATTCTTCTTGTTTGATTTTTCGAGATCTGCATTTAGATCGTTAATTTCTGCTTCTAGTCTTTTAATTTGATTGGATGCATAAGCATGAAACCTTTGATACTTGTCTATCTGTCCATGTAGTATTTCTATCTGTTCTTTCATCCCTTTGTACATAGACTCGCTCTGATTAATTGATCTTTGTCGATCTTCAATTTTCTTGATAGCTTCCTCTAGATCCCAAACATTACTTTTACTATCTTCACCATTTCATGCACAAGAGAGTGAATCACAAGAACAACAATCAGTACCTGTTTTATCTTCTCCATTTTCTACTGCACATGATTTTTGAGATATCTCCTTTTCAGTAGCCTTCTTCTTTTGCTTTCTTCCCATTGCGACGGATCTCCTTCAAGCGATCAAGCTTCTGTAGAAGGACCTACTCTGATACCAATTGTTGGGAAAAATACTAAGAGGGGGGGGTGAATCAGTATTTAGGGCATACTCAAATATTTTTACTTTTCCACTCTCTAAAACCCATACGCTACTTTGCTGAAGACAACTATCATATACACGCATATATCCTTCATAAAACTCGCGTATACACAGAGATCTAATTATGCCATTAATTCTTCACTTATATCATTCCATCATTCATTCGTTAGATGTTCAATAAATAGTAAACATGTGCAGTAAGAACATAATAAACCATCACACATAAGCATCACACATGAACACCAGGATTTTAGGTGGAAACCCAAGTCGGGAGAAAACCACCGCTGCAGTTGCTCAGCCTTCAATATTTTATTATAGAAAAAAACATCTTACAACATATGTGCTGGCGCAGACTCCTACCAGCACGCAGGCACCCACCTGCGCTCGTTTACTAGCCTCTCCTAGAAGGGAGCTCCAACCCCCTGACTCGTTTACCAGCCTCTCCTGGAAGGGAGCTACGACCCCCTAATCTCGTTTACCAGCCTCACCTGGAAGGGAGCTACAACCCCCTGACTGAAGGCTACAACCCTCAGCACCTCTATGGACCACGTTTCATCAATTTTCACACTGGATCCAACAGCTTCAATAGAACACAACTTGTAGGCCACTTTTCATCATATTTTCAGACTGGACCCACTCCACACATTTAAGCTCAATCATACATCAAAATGGATACTTATCAATTCAGACAACCCAGATCAGATAGTAGTAACAAAACAGAACATATCAGACATTTCATACTTCATCCTTCAACAAACCCTAGTTTTCATACGTGCTTTCCTTTCATTGAACCTACGTATATACGCTCCTTCGTCCATAAAAATACGCGTATACTTCTGCACATTTTACAGAACTAATTTCATTTCCCATACGCGCTTTCTCTTCAGCAAACCCGCGTATATACACGCTTACTCTGCGGCGAACTAGCGTATATTTCTTTAGACATTTAGGTCATTGCAATTCTTCAAAATAGATACATCACTCAGATTTTACCCTTTACTTCAGACAGATGTTCGCCTCATCTCTGATCTAATCATTCCATAAACAGATCTAGAAAATACAAATACATTTCAGATCTAGATCCCCTTCTTCATCATTTTCTTCTTTGGTGCATCATGCATTCAGATCTATCATTCAACTGTAACCCTTTCCATTCAGATATACTTCAGAGAGAAGTATTCATTCAAGCTCAAACATCTTGCCCTACTTTGCAAAATGAATTTCTTCTCTTTATATAGGTTTACCCTTTTTCAATACCATGAGCCAAAACCACATTACTTTCGATGGTATTCCTGGACGGGGTCATATAGACGAATCATTACTCAATACAATGGGTCAATACCATGGTGGTTACCCCTGGTTTTACATATTTAGAGCGCTTTTTCCCATACACGACTTGGTACATTATTTCCCGCGTGCATACGCTACTTTGTCTAGACAAATCCGCGTATTCCTTGAGACATACTCTTTTCATCAGGTTCTGGCACATACTGATTATTCCTTCCTTCATTACCTTCTGTACTCATTGTATATGCATCATATTTACATCATTTAACAAGTTCATCAAGACATATTCCATCAGGGACAACTTCATCAAGTAGGTTGCCATTATCTTCATCAAGTGGGTTTCCATCAAGGACAACACTCAGCATCATATTGCCAACATCATTTCACCTACAATCTAGGGTTTCATAAAACAAAGTTTTAAAAATGTCAGAGGAAAGAGATAGTGGCAGTGGTGGTGAGGCAAAAATGCCAAGGAGGCATGATCACAAGGGAGGTAAGATAAACATATTTGAAGCCCCCAATACAAGGGAACTCATGGCATCTCCCCTTATTGTTTCTTGCTTTAAACATGTGTCCTATTTTGAATTTTGCGAGAAGGTGCAGCTAGTCCAAAATCACCTAGAGATAAAAAGACTATTCATCATTAACCTACATGACAAGCTGGTCAAACTTGCTGGGGTTACAATTGAGATTTCCACTGATGCCATTGTTGATGCTACAGGGATACCAAGTGTGGGAGAGAAGTGGTTCAAACAAGAAAACCTGGACATGAATTATTTTGAACCATACCTAAAACCTAGGTATAAAGATCACCACAAGTCCATCTTCCCCTTTTCTCATCTGCTTGATAGATATGCACCCATGATGAAGATAATAATGAAGTATTTCACTTGTGAGGGAAGGTTTTCCCGCCTCTACTCATACCACATCCATCTTTCGATGCATTTCACTAGAGTTAGGATGATGCATATACCATATTATCTTTTACGTAGCATTGAAAAAATGGCCTACATTGTGCAAAAGAGAGATTATCCTCAGAAAATTGAGAGCCTCTTCCATCATTCACTCATCAAGATGGTGGTTATGCATCAGCTCCAGAAAAATAACATTCCATAGGATACCTTCATTTCCCATGAGGTTTTCACTATTCCACATGGCCATCATTAGCAAGATATTCCTTCATCTTCTCATCCTCCCATATCCACTTCTCCATTACATCCCATTGTTCATACATCTCCACTCACTCACATTACCTCTCCTCATGATGACCCTTCCACATCACCTTTCCACAACCATTCACCCTCATATCATGATGACAGAGCATCAAGCAGTGATGGGAACATTGAGACAGATGGCACTAAAATGAGTGACATAGAGCCTTTTAATTTGACATACTGGAGGGGCTACAGGCATGTGTTTGTTGCACTTGAGGTGCAAGGGGCCATGCCTTCTTCACCAACAAAACAACTTGATAAGGGCAAGGAAAATGTTACAAAACATGTCATTGTTGAGGAGGAGGACAAACATGAAATTGAGCAAGATTTTTAGCTAATTGACCTTGAAGATGAGGATGAGGAGAGGATTACCAATATGCTGCTCAAAAGCAAGGATGCCAATATTAGTGAGCTTCAAGCTAATCTTGGTAGGGAAAAGAATGTAATCAACTTTTATGAGCTATAGAATCAGTAGTTGGAGACAAAGCAGGCCATCAGTGAGGTTAGGGAAATCAGAGCTCAGAAAGAGGTCGAAAAGGCCAAGGCGTTGCTAGATGAGACCTTAGGCACTTTTGATGACAGTGAAAGTGAGGAAGAACAACTTCCTAGGCAAAGGCCAAGGACAATTGGGTTGAAGAAGGCTTTAGCCTGGGAAAGAGAGAAAAAGGCAGAGTTGGCAGAGCAGCTCACTCTAAGTGAGCTTCTTTCCATAGAAATTATCAAGGATAGAGAATCTTGGCTAGAGAGGGAAAAATTGCATTTAGAGAATCAACTAGAGAAGGCCAAGAGAGACACTGACATGTAGAGGAAGATGGAAAGACATTATGCCATGAGAAACAGGATTGCAAGGGCCAAGCTCAAATGAACCATTGCAAAGATTCAGGCTCTACATGAGGCAAAAGAGAAGGAAAAATCAACATTCTTGCTGATGTGTCCCTCCAAGCCTCCCAAACATGATCAGTAAAGAAAAATCCATTTTTGGCACTTTGGTGCAAATTTTGAAATTTTGACAGTTTAGCTTGCAGAAAATTGGGCCAAACGTGCAGTGCCAGTTGGGGCACCCAAATGAAGAAAATTCAACATATTCATGTTACTCATGCTAAGGACATCATCCTTAGAAAATTTTAGACCATTTGAAGAAAAACTGGTCCCTCAAAAGGGCCAAAAACTACCAAAAAATCACCTTTCTATCCTCTTTTTGGCATTGGCACTGTGCGTTTAGCAGTCTTGGGAGAAGTTATTTTTGACCAAGAAAATGGGCACCATTTTGGAAAGTAAAAGAATATTTGGAAACTAGACAGGACAAAATTTCCAACGAGCTATCATGGAGCTCATTTGGACACCGGGAAGGCCTCCAAAACTCAGCTGTAAAACAAGTATTTTTTCCAGTCTTGGCGCTGCACGCTTGGCTTGGCACTTCGCCCCTGTACCTTGGAGCTGTGCCCTTACCAGGAGTTATTTCAAAAGATATTTTGGAGCCTTGAAGTAAAAATTTTCAAAAATTAGCTCAAATAGTTATGTTAGAAGTTATTTTTGCCATAAATGAGTTTTAGATATTTTGCCTTGGGCCTTGCATGGTCTCAAAAGGTCAAATGCATTTAACTATGTAATAAATCACTTCCAAAACCCTAGCTAGGGTTTACCTCCTCACTTGGAAGATAAATACTGTATGGATGCTTCATAATTTTGTTGGTTGATTGTTGAGCTCAATATGATATAGATTTTGAGTTGTGAAGAAGTTGGCTTTGGAGTTTTGTGACCATTTTGGACTGAACATCAATGGAGCAAGCATATTCATAGGATTCATGAACTTGTTTAAATGGTGATGTTGTTCTTATCTTGTATTTTTTTCCTTATGTTTTCCATATTGTTCATCTTTTCTCTCAATAGAGAAGAAAATTTAGGCTTAGATATGCTGTTAGAGGCACCTTAAGTTTGTCTGCCTTCTATTGTTCAAATGTTTTCCTCTGCTGGGTCTGATTTGAGAATTCTTAGTTGCTCTCTGGTTCCACTTAGCTTGTTTTCTTGAAAATGATTTAATGGAGTCAAGCCAAATAAATTTATGGTATGCCATGTCCTTTGGTGTAGCTTGAAATGTTGTTTTAAGGCCTTTTATTTGAAGTTTACTGATTAGGGTTTGGATGAAGAAGTTTATGGTTTGACCTGTCCTTTAGTCCATCTTGAATAGTCACTTTGAAGGTATTTTAAGTCTGATTAAAGAATTCCCCACTTTTTGATCATAGCCTGTTTGTTATCTTAAATGTTTTCTTTCTCTGAATGCAAATAGCTATAGAAGTTAGGAGTTCCCTACTCTCTAGGGTTTGCTGGATTGTTGTTTTAAATTTTATTTGATAAAGCTAGGCCAAAGAAGTTTATGGTGTGCCCTGTCCTTTGGTTTTTCTTAAGCATAGTAATCTTAAAGACCCTTCTTGTTCTAGTATATGTTAAAGGATTCTTTAAACCTACTTAATTCACAATCTAATGTTCATTTCACACCCACCTAAGCTATTAAGATCCATTTGGCTTTTTTAAATTTCCCTACAAAACACCCTTGATCTATTGTTGTACTTTTCAAGCCTTTCACAGACCCCTTAGCCCAATGGTTTGAATTTCTCTTACTCTATCTGTTCTTCTTGACAAGCAACCCAACCAAACAAAACAAAACAAACAAACCCTATCATTTTAACTAGCCTAAAATTAGCATCCTAAATCAATCAAGTTACATATTTTATACAAACATAGAGAGATCCCTCTCTAAGTCTAGGATGGCTAGATCCTAGGGCTACAAAGTTGGTTTGATGTTACCCTTGTTGATTTGGTCTTGCCAATCTGAAAAATTACAAGGACCTAACACCTCCAGCCTGCCTTGCTCACGCAATTCCTAGGCAAATAAATCCTTATTAAATAGGAATTCCAACCTTCCTTGATTGTGCAATCCATCATGGGCTTTCTATGGCTTTATAATTGCACTCGAGAAATTTACTAATAAGACAACTGATAGTTATCTTCCCTTTAACCTTTGTCTCAACTTGGTCTTCATCACAATTGACATACATGCAACTAATAATAGTGAATCCTTAGTTATCTGATTGATTACTACTTGTGAATTAAATCTAATTTAATTCACTAGACCTCTCACTAGCTCATAACTCAATTAGAACTAGTTAAACTAATTTTAACTCAATTAATTTGAGTTAACTGATTACACTCAGACCACACTAGTGCATTAACTGCAATTGGACCCCCAAAATAATATAATCACTCTACATGCCTCACCTTTGACCCTCAACTCAAAATTCTTGAGCTAACTTAGTCTTTCTGACTTAGTTAACTAATACAAGTCATTATGAGATAAGATTACAATTTATTCAAGGGAAAAAATAAATTAGACACACATTTTCTTGTTGATTTTCAACACTAATTACAAAAAATGATAAGATCCATCCTCGTATTCTATATTATGGATAATATGATAAGGTAATAGAAAAAACACGATTAGTCAAAGCGTGCATCTGAATACAACCCATTGTTTACGTGTCAGTATTAACAACTACTTTATTTATTTATTTATTTCAAGGAGGAGAAGGAAGGACACCTTCGTATCGATAACTCAACCAATGGACTCACTACCACTCAAATAATGACTCTAGGAGACTACTAGTGGCCAATGTGGCATTGTTACTCCAATATAAACTGACTTGTGTTCTCCCTACGAAGTTATCGATGTTAAGATGTGCAAAGCGAGGAAAGTCAATACTTCACTTAAAAAAAGGGTTTTTTTTACTGGATAAACTGTGAAAAATAACCGAAAGGGCCAACCATAGGTTGGAAGGAAAGGTTCTTTGGGCCAACCGTAGGTTGGAATGACATAACATCCAATAGGCCAAAAATTGAGTGTATAATCTGGAGAGGCCGCCGCTTGATTCCCATAGTCTAATATGATAAAATTCGACAAAGGTATGGTTATAGACGTGATACATCCTGTATTAATAGTGTGAACTTAGTATGTACGTTGAAAATACACATTTACATCATGTGGTTAATGAGTTTTAATATTTACAGATGTGCTAGCATACGTGCTAGGCTGAAAGCAAAGAAATCAAGTTGAACCTGGTTAATACATGTCGTTAAATTACGAATTACATTGAAAAACTATGTCACACTATTACCACTAGGAAAGTGATTAATAATATTATTATGAGAATATAATCTCTTAATTAGTAGAAACACAATTTAATCAATGCTCATAATCAATGGTTGTGTAACATGTCATTAACCCGTGGGATTACACAAAAATAACACATGCTTAAGTATTTAAAATGTTGTTCTTGTGAAAATTAAGAGATATGAATCACTAGCCTGTGTAAACAGGTGAAATTACTATGTAAACTGGATATACTTCCACCTAAGTAATAAGCCCTAACTTAAATAGGTAGCTCTTGTTCATGCAACAACTATGCTTTATAACTTATATAGGCCACTTCAGTTCATGTCACAACCGAAGCATTTAGTACATGTGAACTAATTCTAGCATTAATTTGCAGCTGGAAAATACGATGACACATACAAGCTATTATCCATGCTTATAGCATCCCCGCCTCAGGAAGAGGCCAAATAATATGACGATTAACTCTATTGGTCCTAAGAAATCAATACATAAATTTTATAGTCTCGACGACTAAAAAATTTAGATTATTATGATAAGGACTAATGCTATGGAATGATTTCTGATTACTATAGTCTGATGCCTGATGACAGGGACTAATAAGTGATATTATATAGAGATTTCTAGGCATTGAAACCAAAAATATAGTCATAATACATGGCTAATTTGGTAATAATATATAACTAATTTGTTGACAAAATATTTCAAAAAACCAGCTCATATATATTTAGAAAGAGTATAAAATTTTAATAGTATAAATTTTCAAAAATAAAATAAAATGTATCAAACATTACAATAGATTAATGAAGATGAGGAGGTGATATATTAGATTTTATTGTTTTTTCTTTCAAATTTTATAGAAGAGTTCATTGTTGGAGCATTGAGGTCTAAAAGGTTGGCTTATTTTACTTCCTCTACTTGCTTTGATGCCAAAATTGTTTGGATGATTGAGGAACTGGCTCTAGAGTTCTAGGGCAATGAGGATATAATGGAGCAAAGAGTGATGCATTTAGCTTCCATTTTAGAGACCTTCCTCTTGAGACTGGCCATAATACCCATAACTATGGATCTTTGTTCTTAGGTTGATGATCCTTCTTCTTGAAACTATTGTATGAGAGAGGGGATATAAGCCCATATGTCCTCAAATTTGGAGTCATGTTGTTGCATGTTGGCCCACAATCGATCCTTGATATCCATTAGTTCCCAAGAGGAATAATTATGACAAGTGGTGAGGGAGGGCCAATACAAGAAGCCAAAACAAATCAAAACAGGCGGGAATTTGAGGTCCCACTTAGTCCAAATGTCGAGCGAAAATGTCTCTAGGGTAGAGGGCCCCTGTGATTCCACAAGACAAACTATTGACGAATAGATATGAGCTACTGATAAGCCAAATCTGTGAAAATAAATAGAATGACAAGCCACAATAGAAGAAATTACCAAGCCAAAAAGCCTCCACCATGAACTGCGAACATGCCACCATCGAAGCCACCAAGCCAACCAACCACCACCATGAGAGCCACCTAGCCAACAATCCACTTCTAGGAAGGTCACCAATAAACTTGCACGTGAAGATATGGAATGCAGGATGAAAGAACACAAAACCACAAGGACATGGTACCTAAATCTAGAGAGGGAGTCGAGAGACAGTTGGGAGCATGCCACCCTGACACCCAAAACCTATCAAAATTTGGTCAATTCTAGACATAGGACAACCTAGCTGACTCTCAAAGCTAGAGATTTTCGTTTCCCTAAAACCCCAATATAGTTGCACCATCTGCTTCGTGTAATTCAAGGGTGTCGAATTAATACTTGAAACCTTGGATTGGCGTTCAGTCAATTTAATGTTCTTAAATTGCAAGCATAAATTATCAACCAGAGTTAGTAAAATGATGAAGTGCAAGTGCACTATATGTGCTATAAGTATTTGTCGTTAGAGTGATGATTGAATTTTGACTTTTGTTAATTTTTGAATTTTTGGTTTAGTGTTGAATTCCTATGGATCAGTGAGTTTTAAAGTAAAGTTACTGTTAGAGCAATCTATCATCTACATTAAATGTTATTCCTATATTTAGTTTCAATTGAATCGAGTCGTCAAGATGGTTTGTGAAATAACTCTTTCAAAAGAGATGTTAGATTAACTTCGACTTGTTTTTTTTATCAATTTGTTCTGATATTTTATGCTGCAGCGAAACAGAGAACTAAATCTAAATTAATTATGAAAGCATTAAATATTGTACAAGTCCTATTTTTATGAAAACATGAGATTTAAAAAACTAGCCGAGACTATACCAAAATGCTTTGAAGAACAAAGCTTTTATCTACTGCAATTTTAACCTAGAATGTAAACGAAATAAGAGAAATGAAGTGAGCTATATGAAATAAGGAAAGAATAAATTTATGGAATGAATCTGCGAAAAAATAAAAAGTAGAGTATTGAACTATTTAAACCGAGTATGAAAATGAAATAAAAAACATAGCATTAACCAGATTCTTACTATGAAATGATAATGCGATTCAAATAAATTCTAAATACTGAAAGCAAATGACCTGATCTGCATGCAGGGGCCCTCCACAACACAGTAGGTTTCTTTAAAACTAATAATGCATCAATGTACGAAAATGATATTAGAATTAAGAGAAAAGTCTAAACAAAATACTTAGAAAATATAAAGGTGGCGCGCCCCGAATACACAGAGCTTCCATATTTTTATAGAGTTTGTTTAAACAGTACATGAGATCTATGCCTACAAGTCTCTTTATAATATTTATACAAATTAGAGACTTAAACAACTATCGCTATTCTATCTATTTGCTATTAGGAAAGAAAATCGACAAAGTCATGGCATTCTCAGACTCTATTTCTGAGCGCTGCTACATGTTGACTGCCACCATTGACCACGTAACTGTGTGATTTCCTTGATGAATTGGCTCAGATAATCAAGAGGATATCCATGAAGTAATCATCCTCTAACTACCCATATCCTAATTTGTTGAGTTGGCGCATCGGAACCCTGTTATCAATGGAGGTAGCTGAGGATCTGTGAAATAGCTGCAGAATTATGTTAATTCTGTAGTTGAATGTAATATTTAACAAAACAATAGGGCATATTAGAAAATATGAAAAATAGGACACATAAGTGTTTTACCTTGTCAAAATCATATGATTTCTACCTTTATTAGGTTGATAGTGATGAGAAAAGAAGGAAAACATGAATGCAAAAGGTTTCCAAAACAAAACAATTCTAGGACTCTAAATTCCTCCACACTTAAGGTTTTGCATGTCCTCATACAAACACAAAATTTGTCATCTCTGTTAAGTTATTGCATATCCTTGGAAACTTCTTCCAGTAAATCCAATTTTATCTTTTTCACTCTCTTCTCTGTTACGTCCATCCTTGGTTCCTTCAGAAGGATTTTGTACTTCAGATTAATGATTTTTCTCTTCATGGCCCTATTTTCTTTCTTCAATTTCTTGTTCTTTTTTTACCATAGACTTAAATGTAGTAGGAGCTTATCACTCTTGGAAATTTGAACTTAATTTTGAGCTTTCAAATATTGATTTTCACCTTTAATATACCTATTTAATGTCTCCAGTTCAAAGATTTCATGTCTCAGGATATCGAGTACTAGAGGTTCTTGTGGTTCATTAAACTGGTCCTTCTCTTCTTCTTGATTTTGAATCAGTCCCTTGGCCGCTTCTATTTTCTCCAATGATTCTATGTAATCATAAATATATTTTTGTACGAGATCAATTCATAAACTTTATCCTGAACTTCGAGGAAGTGAATTGTAGGCAGGTGGTGATGCTTTTGGAGAGTTTACTGAATTTTCTTCTGCCTCCAAATCAACGTGTTCTACATATTTTGTGGGTACTTATTTCACTGTGTTTAGCCTAGTACTTCTTCTTAGTCCCATGATAGGGATATTTTGGGTTTTAGGTTTTTCTTTCTGGGGAATTTTTTTTTTTTTTGTTTCTGGCTTTCTTTCTTCTAACATCTTTTGTATTTAGTTTCTTTAAAATTTCTGCAATTGGTATGTCATCTTCTGACAAATATTTTTGCTGTTGTGGTTCTTGTTCCAATGATGTCTCAACCTTCCTTTTCTTCTGAATTCTGCTACTAATTGGTTGTTCATTTGTTTCTTCTTCTAAATGATTTCTTACTAGAAAGGTTTTCGATATATCCACTATACTTTGAAGATGGAATTCAACAAGTATTTTAACTAGCCCATGGTGATACATTGTGTTTTCTATTAATTGAATTCTCTTTTGAACATTCCATGACATATTTTTAAGACTATTCAACAATAAATATGGAAGTTTCATTTAATGTTCTTCAAGAAAATTCATCAATAGTCTTATATGATAGAAAAACACACATCTGAATCGACCTTCACAAGTAACAAAATTTTGGATGATTAATAGCAAATTCCTCCACTTACTTTTTAGTGAAGAGTTGGGGATGCCTTTCCTGAAGATAGTAATATTCATGCTTGGTTTCTTCAAGAAAACCCTCCAGTCATCTCCTTTGATTACTCTGTTCTTGAACCACTTCTCTCATTTACGAGGCAAACTAGTGGCTTCTGAAATTAAATATTATGGTAGTTTAAATTTAATATCTCCAATTTCCACTTCTACGCCATAAAAAACCCTTGCAATAGTTTTGGTGACTTCTTTGTGGAAACCATCAATTTTTTCCATGAATTCCAGTCACTGTGCTTTCTTTAATAATTCCCTTTCTTGTGGATATCCTTCGAAGAATTTCTTCCTCGTTGGTTTTTTTCGGACAATCACACCCATGGTTGGAAGATGTTTCGCCTCCAGAAATTGTTTTTCTTGACGGGGAAATTAGCTTGGTAGGGTTTTTCTTTGGAGCGGAAAGGCTGATGGTGATGGAAAAATGAGAGGGCAGGCAGGTAAGAAATGAGGGTATAAGTGAGTGAATTAGCCGTTAGGCATTCATAGTTATGATTAAGGTGATGATCAAATGAATGAATCGAGACTTGAATCGTGATATGATGGCAAAACATAAATGGTGAATTATCAAGGATTTTTTATGACACTATCACCTTTCACAATATTGATTTTGATTTGTTCGGTAATGTTATGTCCATATAATTCATATATGTAATATGTTGACCCCTATTGTTAAATTAAAGTATTACATACCTTTGATTTATTTTCTTGCTAATCTTTAGTTGTCATCTTGCAGGTGCTTTGTATGATAAGGAGTCAATCACTTCTTATTTTTGAATCATCAAATGTTCCTGTCAATTTGGCTACAGAAATCGGTCAAAGCTGCTGAAACTTGTCAAAGCTACATAACATCATCAATTATGTAGCTCACTTATTCTTTTAAGAAAGGGATGCTAGAAGAATGGAAATTTTTAGAAAAATGGGTAAGAGAAAATTTAAGATGCCAAAAATAATTTTGGTTTTCACCTTGAATTTTATGTATAAAACACACCAACAATCTGCTGGTTTTCATGTTTATACAAAATTTATAATTTTTTATTTTAAGGGAAAGGGAAAAAAAACTTTTAAGGTTGAGAAGAAGAATTCTTCTCAACCAACTTCAAATCAGATTTGTTTTGGAAAATCTTGACAAATTCCTCTCTTGTTATTGGATTTTGATAGATCTTGAGTTGGTCTCCATTTACTAATAGAGGAATTTTCTCTTCATCAATAGTCTTGATTCTAAATACTCCATTGTCAAAAAATTCTTCGATCTCATAGGGTCCAAGCCAGTGAGTTTGGAACTTCCTTGAAACTTCTTGAATTTTGAGTCGAAGAGTAGTGCCCAATCTCCTGGATGAAATTTTATTTCCTTGATGTATTTGTCATGCCATGTAGATATTTGTCGCTGAACATGGCTAGTCTTCTGGATAACATATTTCCTTATCTCATCAAGCTCATTGAGTGGTCCCATCCTTTTCTTTTGTGCTTATGATAAGTCAAGTCCCAACTTGACTTTTGTTTTATAGGTTTGGATCTGGAACTCTATTGGAAATAAGACTTGCTTTCCATAAACAAGTTTGTAGGGAGTATGTCCTGTAATGCTCCTTTATGTAGTTCTGTAGGCCCATAAATCTTATGGAAGCTTTTCTGCCCAATCCCTTCTGTGAAAGTGTACAGTCTTGGCGAGAATGGCTTCAATCACCTTGTTTGTAGATTCAACTTTCTCATTTTCTTGTGGATGTTATGGAGTGGACTTCTGGTGCTTGATTTTATATTATTCCACCAGCTTCTATACTACTCTGGATGTGAATTGTGTTCCCCGATCTCCCTTGGGACACTAAAACAAGTGAAGATATCCTAAAAAATAAATGAAACTATAGCATTTTTAGTAGAAAAATAAAGTTCTTTAGCTTCTACGCATTTAGTAGCATAATCAATACATACCAGAATATACCTCTTTTGTTTGGAAGGTGGATTAATTGGACCAAAAAAATGCAAAGCCCATTTCTCAAAAGGTTCAATGAGTACCTGAGGTTGTAGTGGCATTTCACTTGAAAGAACAAGTTTCCCCATCCTTTGACAACTGTCACATCTCTTAACATATTCTTTGGCATCCTTGAAAAGGGAAGGCCAATAATATCCTAAGAGAAGGATTTTATAAGTAGTTCTTTTGTCAGAGAAATGGCCTCCACATGGTTCATCATGGCAAGATTTAAGTATCTCATGTATCTCATCTTCTCGTACCCACCTTCCGATAATGAGATCTGGTCCTGTTTTGTACAATTATTCATTGATCCATGAGTAAGAATCACTTGTTTGGATTATTTTCCTCTTTTCTCTGGGAAATAAATGAGATGGTAATTTTCTTGTAGCCAAATAATTAGAAATGTTTGCATACCAAGGTGATTTAGTAGATACTGCGAAAATTTATTCATCTAGAAATTTATCCTCTACATGCATATCATTATTATCATTTTGAATCCTGGACAAAAAGTCAGCAATTGTATTTTTTTTCCTAGTCGATCTAGAATGGTGATGTTAAAATCTTGCAATAGTAATAGACATCTGGTTATTCTGCCATTATTAATTGGTTTGTTCATTAGATATCTGATGGCAGAACAATCTGTGTGAATGGAAGTTTCATAGCCAGTGATGTAATGTCTGAATTTATTAATGGCATGCACTAAAGCTAAAAACCCTTTTTCAGTTACAGTATAATTTAACTCTGCTGGAGTTAAATATTTACTGGTATAATAAATGGAATAAGGAGTAAGATATTTATGTCCTAACACGACCCCTATGGCTGTATTTGAAGCATCAATAGATAAATAGAAAGGAAATTTCCAATTATGTCCTTTCAAAATACGTGCTTTAGAGACTTTCTTTTTCAAAGTTTCAAAGGCATTTTGACAATTAGAGTCCCTACTGAATTCAAAATCTTTGGTAAGTAATTTGATGAGTGGAAATGCTATTTTCATGAAGTATTTTATGAATCTTATATAATATCCAGTAAAAACAAGAAAAATCCTAACATCTCATTAACAATTTGGCATTGATAATTTGGAAATAACCTCTACTTTAGGTGAGTTTACGTTTATCCCATTTCCTGAATTATGGTGACTTAAAACAATTCCCTCATTAAACATCATAAAAAAATTTTCATCACTTAATGAATTATTTGCTTATTTGCATCTTATTATAAATTTTTCTATTTTTTCTAGTGCCTCTTCAAAAGAATTATCATAAATTGTGAAATCATCCATATACAATTCCACACAGTCGTGAATAAGATCAGAGAAAATTTCGAGAACTGCTCTTTGGGATGTTATTGGAGAATTGCACAATCCAAAAGGAAGTGCTCGGTAATCATAAGTTCCCCATGGACAGGTAAATGTGGTTTTGTCTTGATCTTCAGGTGCTACTTGAATTTTATTATACCCACTAAAACCATCCAGAAATGAAAAATCATTTTTTCCTGGTAATGTGTCTAAGACTTGATCTATGAAAGGAAGTGGAAAGTGGTCCTTCAATGTTGCTTTATTCAATTCCCTGTAATCAATACATACACTCCATTTTCCATTTTTCTTAGGAACGATAACTAGGGATGAAACCCATTGACTGTCTGATATTGGATAGATCAAATCTACATTCAATAGTTTCTGTCGCTCTTCCTTAACAATTTCTTTCAAGTTTGGGTTCATTCTTCTTTGGGTTTGTCTAACTGGTCTAACATTCTATTCAATATAGATATGATGCATACAATTTTTGGGATTAATTCCTTTCATGTCCGCATATTCCCAGCATAAGCAGAAGAGTGTTTTTGCAAGTTCTTCACCAGTTGATTTTTTTTTTTTTTAATTCTTCCAGATTTTCATTAATATTCAATGTTTTTCCTGTAAAAATTTATATTGAAGAATTTCTAAATTTTTCAATAGAATGTAAAGACATTCGTCTCGATGATAGATATCCAATATTACATTGTTCTTGAAAAGTTTGACTATTGTCATGATATGAGGAGGGTTCATTGTTTTCTATTGAATTTAAAATTTGGTCCTCCTCATTTGTTTGTACAATAGTAAAAATAGGTTGTATATCATTATCATCATCTATCCATTATTCACTTTCTATATCTATTGTTGTTTTTGCAGGCGGATATAATGTAAATTTCTTTGTAGAACTGCCATATGAGATAAACATGTCTCTTGATCTACAACCGATGAAATAATCAGCTGTAGCTAACCAAGGTCTTCCTAAAATTAATGGATGTCCTCCTAAATTATTGTTGGGTATTAAAACCATGAAATCGATAGGATATTCCCAAGAATCTAAGGATACAAAATATCTTCTAACACACCATCAGGTTGGATTAAAGACTTGTATTCTAATTGTAACAATGTTGGTGTGTATTGAAGATTAGGAAGTTTCAGTTGACCCATAATTTTTTTACTCATTATGTTTATGGCTTCTCCCAGATCAATTAGTGTTATTGGTATTTCAATTCCATTGACGTGAATTTTCATAAGGGGGCTTCCTGGGTCTAAATATTCTGAATTGTTGCATTCCCCATCATGATGTCTGCAATTCTCCCAACTAATTGGATTCTTTTTATGTCCTTTCTTTTTCTTCCTGATCTTTGAGTATTCAATTCCTTAATTTATTTTGCAAAAATTGGTATTTCTTTTATAACTTGCAATAAAGGAATTTTTATACAAAAATTTTTCAATTCATCCAACATATCATAATCAGGCAATATGATTTTGTTTCTACTCCTTTCTCAATTTTCAACCTTTTAAGAAAAGGTGGTATTGTAATAGGAACTGAAGGTTGTTCTATAATAGGAGTATCGTTAGAATTTATAGGAATTTTTTCCGTTTCATCACTTTATTTCTAAGGAAGAGAAATTTCTTCTTCTTCATATCTGTTATTATTTTTTCAAGAATTTTTCTTTATTTCCTGAATAATAACAAAGGGTTTCTTATTTTCTAATACTCTACGAGATCTTAATTGAACATTTTTATATCTAGTGGAGTTATTATATAAGTTTGAGAATTCTACCCTTCCATGTTGTAAACAGATTTATTATTTGGATTTGGAAGTGGTTCAACAGGTAATTGGTTTAGTTTTTGTGTGAATGGTAAAGAGAGTTGTGAATTTGCATTTTGAACTTGAGCTTGAGGTAATTGATTATTCTGAGGAAAGAATTGTGGTGGAAAATTTTGATAGGGTGGTGGATATTGTTGATATTGAGTGATGAGCTCCATCATTAGACATATTTAGAGGGGTTAATGGTCATATTTTTTCCTTATTATATCTCCTTTTCTTTCATTTTTATTATTATTTCATTTTATGATGCTAGTATAGGTGGCGATTAAGGCTAACATACTCTGAGTGCCCAATATGAGGTTGAGTGCAAAAAATCATGAATTATTAGCATTTTTATAAGGATTTTATCATAAAGGCTTGGAGGAGACAACAAAGAGAAATTATAGTAGGATTTTCCACCCTCCTTAACTCTCAAAGGCAGCCGATGGATCCAAAATATTCTCTTCGAAAATTCAAATTCCAAAGGCAACTGAAGGATCCCCAAGGATTCTCTCCAACAATTCAAATTCCAAAGGCAACCAAGCAACTCAAAGAGGAGTGCACCCAATCTTTGTTTACTTGAAGTCAAGTGGACTCAATCACCATTTTATAGGGAGTTGTTGGTAGCTTCCTTATAGAATAAATAGAGTAGAGATAGAGCTAGGAAGGATTCGATTCTAGTTGGAACTTTGTTGCAAGCTATTGAGTTTTTTATTATTTCACTCAGTGATCAAACTTTCATAAATGTATGAGGCTATTCTTTTATGAAATGAGTAGATTGATTTCACTTTACTGATTTAAGTTTTAGAGAGCTAGGCTCGTGGGTTAGGGCCCAATCCATGTGCCTTAGCCTCTCTACTATATTTGTTCTCTGCTTTCTGTCATTCAATTAGTTCTGCTTCTGATAGTTTCATTGTTGTTTAGTTTTGCTTTTAGTGTGCTGTTGTAGGTTTCATTTGCTTATGAGTAACAAAATAGAGGAGAAAAACCAACAATTTGTGGATCAAGACCCCCTTCTCATCTCTGTCAATAGTGCTCAAGGAGGGCGAACCGTCCCACAGACCCAAAAACAAATTTCTATTCACTGTTCTAAGATTAAAAGTATAGTTGAATTACCATTTTTTGGTCTTCCTTTGCACTATATTTTTACGCATTTTTACACATTAGTTTCCTTTTTGTTTATTGCTAAAATCCCATAATAGCTTCGTGGTGCTTCCCGTTTTATTCTCCATCTCTGTTTTCATGGTTCTAACCATCTCAGTTACGCTCTATTCCCTCCTTTCATTGCAGTTGTCTCTCTTTTTATTCATAAAACACTTTAGAAACCATTAAAGTTTGACCTCTGCCTTTCCTCCTTGAAATCCCTGCTACCGTACTTCGCTCATCGCAGATCACAATTTTCATTTGGTTCCTTTTAAGACTTACCGCTATTTTTTCCGATTGTGATATTGTGATATCGCATATCGTAGATCACAACCTTTGCCCTTTTTGCAATCGCACTTCTCACATTGCACCTTTTCCCTTTTCCCTTACGATTTACATCAATTCCCGTATCTCACTTCTCATGCCACACCTTTTTTCTTTTCCCTTATGACTTACTGCAATCCTCGTATTGCACTTTGCACATAGCACCTTTTCCCTTTTTCCTTTAAGACTTACCGCTTCCAAACACTGATTGCAATATTGTGATCGCGCTCCGCCACCTGTCCCACTGCAACGTCACCCATCGTAATCGTACTTCACAACTTTTCCCTTTTATTTTAAGACTTACCACTCCTATATGTCGATTGTGATATTGCGATCACGCTGTGGTGTCAGTCCCACCGCCACTTCACCCAGTGCATTTCTCACTTCGCAACTTTTCCTGGACAACATTTCCGCTACCCCTAAAACTTTGCGATATCACGAACTGTGATATCAAATTTCGCATTTAGCAACTTTTACCAAATCACAAGTCGTAAATCGCAACTTTTTCCCCACCGCACTTCGCACTTCACAGTTCACCATTTTGACCCCATCACACTTCGCACTTCGTAGTTTTTACCTCATCGAATTTCGCATTTTGCTCTTGCTCTCGAACAACACTTTTTCTATCCCCCTAACTTTGCGATATTGCGATTGCGATATCACATATCACACTTCCGTCCTCCATCGAAACTCCACCATCGCACTTTTTAAATAATTCCGCTCTAAAGCCTTGTTGTGCTATAATGAAGTTTTAATAAGGTTTAAACCCCCTCTTTCCATTTCTAAGTCTCGTTTCATGCGTTAAGCCCTCCATTAGCCTCTTTAGCCCTTTTTTTTCCACCAAGCTACAAATCAACACTTTGCAATTAGAATTAAGCCATGAATAGCTTCTCTACATGGATAGTAGCATGGTAGATAGACCACAGGATAAGTAGAAAGCATTTAGCCATTTGGCCAAGTTAAGTGTGGTTTAGAATTAGTTTCCTTTCTGCCATTTATTTTCAACAATTTAGTTTAGTTTCTTTTCAGTCATTTCCTTTTACAGATTAAATTAGTTTCCTTTATGTCATTTCCTTTCTGCACATTAAATTAGTTTCATTTCCGTCATTTCCTTTCTGCAAATAAAGTTAGTTTCCTTTCTGTCATTTCCTTCAACAATTTACTTTTCAGTTTTTTATCATATTTTAGGAAATAGCACCCTTTTCGTAAAGCAGAAGAGGATGACATGAACATAATGCATCTGTTGTGTATATATCATTGTCACCTCCAAGTTTGTCCGAACCTCGGGTTGATAAAGTAAAGCAGGGCAAACCTTGGGAGTTGTAGCACTCTTGGTGCAATACCAGGGTTCACCACTTTTTGCCGCCGTTGCCGGGGAGGTGTCTAGTAGATGCTTTGATTTTGTTTTAGAAATTATTTTCTACTTTCTTTTCTTTTCATGTCATTTCATAAATATTAAAAAAAATACAAAAAAATCTGATTTCCATGCCTCGTAGGAGTAGGAATACTCAAATAAAAATCTTACCTAAAACCCCCACATCACCTCCTAATTACCCTTCACTCTTCTTCAGTGGCAGTGAGATCAAACCCCCTATAGGAGAGCCTTATGAATATTTTGAGGATCCTATTAGGGAAGAAGAAGAAGAAGACCTTGTTTCGAATGAGGGACCTGCTTCACCTATCTTAACCGTGTATGGGATCCAGAGAGCCTTTCCCATAAGAGAGGCAGATGGGGAAACTAAGGTGAAAAACATTAGCCCCTGAGCGCTTCCACACTTTCATGGACTTACCTCTGAGGACCCTGACACATTTATGTTTGAATTTGCTGTTGTTTGTAGGAAATATGATTGCACCTCTGATGATCAGAAGTTGAAGCTATTCCCATCCACCCTTAAGGATGCAACCCTACACTGGTTCATGGGTCTGCCTGGGGATAACATCAATACCTGGGCACATATGGAAGAAAAATTCAACAACAAATACAAAGACTATTTTAGGTCCAAGGAAACTAATGATGAAATATTTAGGATGAATCTAGGACCTGATGAATCCCTAGAGGACTATGAAGAGAGGTTTCAATTAAAATATAAGAGAGCCAACTGTACTCTTGGTCCTGCATCACTTAAAATTCTACTTCTTCGAGGGATCAGTGAAGAGATTATAGAAACCTTGAATATGATATCAGGAGGATATATCTACCAACAACCTTATGAAACAATCAAAACTGTCTTTCAGAACCATTCTAGGGCATTTAGGAAGAAGGGAAGAGCTAGCCAAAGTACATCCAATACCACTTCCTCTTCCACCTTCATAAAACATGAGATTGGAAACATGCTAGAGGACTTCAAGAGTGACATGCTGCACACCTTTGCTTTTCAAATGGACACAATACAGGTAAAAAGGAAGCAAGAGGAAGCAAAGAGAGCCCTGGCCATATTTTTTCCTAGACGTACCAGGAAGCACCCAAGAAATCAATGTCCACTGAATGTCATAGAGGTTTTCTTAGTCTGTGAGGAGAATCATGCCACAGAAAAGTGTCCCTCCTTACCTTGACATAAAGATGTATATCAAGGTGGGGAAGCAATGCTAGAGAAACTCTGTTTCATCAACCAAAGAAGGCCTCAAGGCCCTTGGTCATATGAAAAAGGTATGAAAGGTGCACCTTACTCTTACTACTAGAACAATCAGAGTGCACTCGTAAAACCTTGGTACACTCCCACTCCTACATCCTGGTCTACACCTCCTACTTGGTCTTACAACCCTTCATATCATCCTCAGCCAGTAAACCAACCATTTCAGCAGTATGTTCCACAACAACCTCAGTGGAACAATCCATCCCAAGGGTGGAGGCCTCAAAAAAATCAACTACCTACTCTAATTCCTCCACCCCAACCTCAACCTTAGCTTACTCATGTTGATCCACCTAGGCTACCTATACCCGCACAACCCAATCCGAACTCAAACAACAGACAGTCACAATAGGCTCCCAATGGAGAAACATCCCATCCAGCTTTTTCTGTGGAGATACAAGAGGTTAATCTCAGGTCAGGAAGAGTAATCCCAAACAATAATCCTCCATATCCACCTGTAGAGGTTGAGGAGGAAAAGGAAGAAGGTAGCACTCAGATCCAAAAATCTCCTTTTCTTAAGCGCTTGATCCACCCTTGTCAGCACACAGTGAAGGAGATCGAACTCCTACGATAATTGGAAAATTTTTGTGTAAAGATACCACTTATATAGGCCATTAAAGATGTCCCTATCTACAATAGGCTCATCAAAGAAAAGTTCTTCAAGAAACCTGGGAGAAGGGTAGGACAATTCTAATCGATGCTCCAGGTGATATTTCCCAGACCCTGGTAGTCAAGCTTTTTATGTGCATATAGATGGTGTCATAGTCCCCAACACTTTGATTGATCTAGGGGCTGCCATCAATATCATGACCAAGGAAACTATGTTGAAACTAAACCTCCAAGGGACATTGAGGAAAACCACAACGGTTCTACAACTTGCAGATCGGTCCACAGTAACTTTGGAAGGAATTGTTGAGGATGTTATGGTTACCATTGACTCTTGGGAGTATCCTACAGATTTCCTGGTCCCCCAACCAAAAACCAAGTTTAATGGTTATCCCCTCATCTTAGGGAGACCTTGGTTAGCCACTGCAGATGCTTATATTAGTTGTCGAGCTGGAAACATGACTATCAAAAATGGGACTTTGTCTAAACATCTAGTGTTATATCCTCCAGCCCAACCTCCCATTGATCATGATATCCCTATATGGTTGGAGGATGAAGAAGATGAATTATATAACAATTCCGCTATGTGTACCATAGATGCTATTCTTAGAGGGGGGCAGCTTGATGAAGATCAACTCATTGACAATGCAATTCAAAACAAGTCCTCCACTAACATTCCTCTCGAAACCTTAGTTAAAGAGTCTGAAAGCTAACCTGGGATGGAAGTGCACTCAATTGAGTCAACATATGAAACCACCAAGGCTATTGAGTTTGGCCCGTATAGATCTCTGAAAATCAACCCAAACCTCTCAGATGAAGAAGAGAAGCAGCTATGCTAGCTTTTGAAAGAGAATCTAGAATCGTTTGCATGGGATTACAAGGACATGAAAGGGGTGCATCCTTCCATGTGCAAACATCATATTTACATCAAAGAAGGATGCAAGCCTGTGAGACAACCCCAAAGAAGGATGAAACCGACTCTGAAGGACATAGGCAAAGAAGATTTGCAGAAACTATTGGATGTAGGGTTCATATATCCTATATCCAATAGTGAGTGGGTATCTCCTCTTGTACTAGTCCCAAAGAAGAATGGGAAGTGACAAATTTGTGTTGATTATCGAGAAATTAACAAAGCCACCAAGAAATACCATTTCCATTTTCCCTTTATAAAAGAAGTCCTGGATGGCCTTGCGGGGAAGAAGTTCTTTTCTTTCTTAGATGGGTTCAATGGGTACAATCAGATTCAAGTTAGCCCTGTAGACCAGGATAAGACTAATTTCACTTGCCCTTGGGGTACTTTCGATTATAGTGTCCTACCCTTTGGGTTGTGCAATGCCCCAGCTACCTTCCAAAGAGTTGTCTTGAGCATATTTTCTGAGTTATTCCATGACTCTGTCGAAATCTACATGGATGATTTCACACCATATGGGGATGACTTCTAGGAAGCTCTCTCCAATTTGGGTAAAGTACTAAGAAGGTGCATTGAGATGCATCTCTCCTCGAGCCCAGAAAAGTGTGAATTATTGAAGAAAGTAGGGGTTGTGTTAGGACACTCCATTTCCCAAGCAGAAATACAAGTAGACCCGAACAAAATCACTATCATCAAAAGGGTACATGCTCCTCAAAAATAGAAAGATGTCAGGAGTTTCTTAGGCTTAGCTGGTTACTATAGAAGATTCATCAAAGATTTCAGTAAGATGGCTTCACCATTATTTGGGTTACTGGCCAAATATTCTGAGTTTATTTGGTCTAGTCCTTGTCAAGAGGCTTTCGATCTCATTAAGAAAAGTTGACTACTGCCCCCGTCCTCCGAGGTCTAAATTGGACTCTGCCTTTCCGCATCCACACTAATGAATCTGACAAAGCTTTAGGGGCAACATTAAGACAATTAGAGGAAAAAATCCCTTATGCCATTTATTTCATCATTAGCCATCAATTATTTAATGAACAAACTGGATGTTAATGCTAGGATAACTAGATGGTTGTTACTTTTGCAGCAATTTGATTTGACTATTGTTGATAAACCTGGAAAGGAGAATGTTGTTGTAGATTTTTTGTCGAGGTTAGCTCTCCTTGCGGGTGAAGAAGGAATGGTGGATGACCAGCTGCCAGATGAGCATCTCTTTGCTATATCAACACTCTCACCATGGTTTTCTGATATAGCCAACTACTTGGTTGCTGGGAGACTCCATCCTAATATTTCATTCAGGGAGAGGAGCAGAATCATCAGAAAAAGCGCCCCTTGCACATGGATAGGGGGAAACCTTTTCAAGCTAGGCCTTGATCAAATCCTAAGGAGATGTTTGAGGGAGGAAGAAGTTCTTGATATTGATATAAGGCTCAAGTTTTAGCTAAAAATTGAAATTTTTCAAAATTGCTTCGAACCTGAACGACTGGATGGAGTTCATCGCCAGGATTCTGACACAACTTGTTTCATCAAAATCCGAGTTCTTATGACTGAGTTATCGTCTACTGTTTGTTTTCTGAAACAGGCAAAAAAGGAGCAAAACATGTACAACGATTATGTGGCAGGTACAGTCAGCATTGCAAGGAATATTCTCCAAATTGAAGACAATGGAACTGTGAATAGTGTCATCTTCAGATTCGTCAAATGGGTTTGTTAAGAGAGAAATTGTCCAATAACCTCCAATATTTTTTCCTAAGTTGGAATTTGAATTTTTTTTTTTAGGTGTTGGAGTACAACCCAACTAGAGGGCGCCACGTGTCCTCTCTCGTGGGCCATCTCCTAACTCTGGGGTTGAATTATTTGTCACATTAATTATTGGACTAAGGTTTATGGTGGAATTATTTGGATATATATATATATATATATTATAAAGTTTTAAAACCCACCTTCTCAGCAGATTTAACCAAATATGGAGGAGCTCTTATCTAACCAATGGTGGAGGTTAAGTTTGGAGGTGAATTAGCAAAGGTAGTGGAGGATCTATTATAACTCCATGTAAAAATTATATGGCAAAGTGGGGGTTGAATCCATGACCTTCTGCCCGCCAACCAAACGTCTTTGCCAGCTCTCCTACCGGGTGTTTCTAACCCACTAAGGCTTCCACATCATGTTAAAGATTATGCGCTCAACAGTAAGGGGTTGGAGGGGGCCACCCCCCTCCCCATATGGCCACAACCTGAAAACCGAGAGCCAATACTGTTGAAACGACAAAGTTTTATTAATCACGTTTAATTAAGTTTAAAATGTGGTTTAACCATGATAAGGTGTCACTAGCGCTAAACACGCTTATCATATTAAAACCACACTTATCCATCATTAAGCGTGTTTAACATTAATTAAACCCACAAATTATGTTGGCGGGATTTTAGGAGGGTGCGCCATTTCTAGTGGTTTTCTAATTTTAGAAAGTTAATTGGCAATTCCTCTAGTTTTAGAGGAGAAATTGGGGCAGAAACAATTTTGGTCATAACTCACTCAATTTTCGCTCAGAAAGAGTCATTTTAGGCTATTTTTCATGCTGGGAACTCAATGAAGCAGGTTGCAAAGGTAGAAAAAGTCATCTACAGGTGTTTTAATACATTTGAAGATTTTTGAAGGCTAGGGCCACCAGGTGTTAGGGTCATTGCCAGAGCATCTAGAGTCCAAATTCAGCAAAAAAAAGTCATTTTTGGGAGATTATGATGTTTTAGACTCATTGGAACAAGTTCCAATAGGTTTTGAAGCTTGTAACAACAATTTGAGCACACTTGAAGCTAATACAAAGGCCCACACTATGAAGTTATACCAAGGAGATGTAGCCCAGGAGGGGTGAAATCCTTTATCAAAATTATGTGTGTTAAGCTCTATTATGTGTGTTTGTTGTGTTTTATTTTTCTTTTGTTTTGTCATTAAAAATTAAGCTTTTTAAGCTCATGAAAAACTCATAATTTCACTAAGTACATTGTTTGAAAATCACATGCTCATAAAAAAAACTATGAAGGATAAGTAAAACAAATCAAAGAAAAGTTTATATCCGATATGAAACTAGCACATAAAAAACTAGATTCATTTTTAGATCAAGTTGGTATCAGAGCCAGGTTTCTTTCTTGTTTTACTTGAAGGTTTTTTAACAGTGAAAATTTCCTGATGCTTACAAGATTGATATTGCAGAGAGGAGAAGGGAAGCTATTGATAGCTAGTCTAGAAGTTAGGACAAGAAGGAAGAAGGCTGAGAAGGCATCATCCTCACCCAAAGGACCACTCAAGGCAACACTTGAAGCACAAGAGGAATTAATTGCACAAGATGCTGAGGTGATTGAAGAGATACAAGCTATAGATATTGAGCTTGAATCTACAGCCAAAATGTCAGGCCATGATGGAACTCATGAAAATTCTGAAGAAGAGGATGTAAAAAAGGAATTCAAAGAAATGCAAAGGATGGTGAAAGTTATGTATGAAGATTTTATGGCCAAGGTAATTGGAGAAGGTTCAAAACACCTTCATAGAGAAGAACCTTCAAACATTAAAAAGGAGGAAGAGAGGAGCTCAAAATCTAGTGGAGGAAAACCACCTCCCTCTCCATCATCATCATCATCATCATCATCATCATCCTCATTCACATCTTCATATTCCACATCCAATACAAAAACTCATACCCATACTCATTCCAAGATCCCAAAAGGAAAGACTCTGTTACTCAAATTGGACATCAAATTTGAACTTCCTACATACAATGGAGAAGTTAATGCTGAAATATTAGACAATTGGATACATCAATTGGAAGTTTAGTGTAGAATTCATAATATACAAGAAGACGATATCAAAATTCAGTTGGCTTCATTAAGGCTAGAAGGAGCAACACTAGTTTGGTGGGAGGAAAAGATACAAGAGGAAATGTGAATCCATGGTAATATTTCCATTTCTTGGGTCAAATTCATTTCTTCCATTAAAAGACAATTTTATCCATTAGCCTATATGTAGAAAGCAATAATGAGTTGGAAAAAATTTACACAGATTAAAGGTCAAAGTGTCCAAGAGTATACACAAGAGTTTAGGAAAAGGGCTTTATTACTTGGAGTAGATTTAAATTCACAAGATACACTCTTGAAGTATATAGGAGGTCTACATTCCTACTTAAAACACACTATCCTTAGTTTAACCCAAATAACTTAGATGAATTATGTGTGCAAGCCACACATCTTGAAGCAAGGGGTAAAAAAATTTCTGAAGAGGGTAGTAATAAGAAGCCATTCAAGGGTAAGGGAAAAGAGAAATAGGGGAAATGGAAGGGAAATAAGAATGCAAGTGTTAAGAAAGAAGGGGAGAAAATTAAATGCAAACATTGTTCCAAAGAGGGGCATGATGAAGCCCACTGTTGGAAACTACATCCCAAACTAAGACCAAAGAAACCAAATAACAAAGGGAAACAAAAGATGACTGCCACCACACAAAAATATCTTGGATCTGATTCACGAGATGAAACCAAGATAGTTGCCATGGTTAAAAAAGGAAAGGAAGCTATAGAAATTTATATTTCCTCAAACAGTGACAACAACACTCCAAATGAAGATACAAGGATAGAATTATTCCATGTTAGAGTAATTTCCAATCATACAAAGATTGATGCATTGTTTGATATAGGATCACAAGAAAAATTGATTTCAGAAGACTTAGTTAAAAAAATTAAACCTTGAAACTGTACCTCATCGTAAACCATACCCTTTGGGTTGGATAGTTAACAATGCCAATTTACAGGTGACAAGGAAACATATTTTCAGATTTGCTATTACCACGAATTTTGTCGATGAAGTTGAGTTAGATGTGGTTCCACTTGAAATTTCAAGGATTGTCTTGGGTAGTCCATATTTGTATGACAAGAAGGCAGTCTTGTACCGTCATGAGAACAAATATAATTTGATCAAAGATGGAGTGGAGTATATTGTGAGAGCTCATCGCAAGAAACTGAATATCTCTTTAGTTAATGCAGGGAAAATGAAGAGGCTTGTAAATGCAAGTAAAATTTTTGTGCTTCTCATGATCAAGAAAAAGGAAGATGTTAACTATGAATATTTTGAAGGATGTGATGAAAAATTGAAATATGATTTGTTTGATGTGGTAAGTCAGCATGGAGAGATGTTTCAAGAACCAAAGGGGTTACCACCCAAGACGGGAATTCAACATGAGATTCAGTTGCAGAAGGATGTTCCACTTCCCAATATTGGTATGTATTGCATGCCAATTATGGAAGGTTTTTAAATCAAGAAGCAAATCAAAGAATTGTTGAATAAAGGTATCATACACCCATCTACTTCACCATGTGGTTCTGCAATAGTTTTGGTTCCAAAGAAGAAAAGGACTTGGGCGCATGTGTATTGATTTCCGTGCACTGAACAAAATCATGGTAAAGAATCGCTACTCACTCCCACGCATTGATGATTTTCTTGATTAGTTAAAGCATGAAAAGTGTTTCACTAAGTTAGATTTGAGAAGTGGTTATCATCAAGTTAGGATAGCTGAAGAAGACATTTGGAAAATTGCTTTCAAACATAGACAAGGATTGTATGAGTAGTTAGTTATGCCATTTGGCTTAACAAATGCACCATCTTATTTCATGAGAGTAATGAATGATGTACTTAGACCATTTCTAGATGAATTTTTCATTTTTTGCTTAGATGACATACTCATATTCAACAAATCTAGAGAAGAACATGTCATGCATGTGAACAAGGTACTTGATATTTTGAGAAAAGAGCAATTGTTTCTTAAGATGTCAAAGTGCGAATTTGGTAATACTTCATTGGTATATTTGGGACACATTGTTGGAGGAGGTGAATTGACGATTGGTCCTTCCAAAGTTGAGGTCATTTTGAATTGGCCCAAGCCCAATATAGTTACGGAGGTAAGAAGCTTTTTAGGGGCAGCACGGTATTGGAGGAAATTTATTGCTAATTTTTCTTCCATTGCAGCTCCGTTGCATGCATTGAAAATTATAAAGAAAGTATTAAATTGGGGAGTTTTGCAGCATAAACCATTTGATGCTTTAAAGAAAAATATAAGTTCAACACCGGTTCTAGCAATTCCAGATCTAAGACAACCATTTGAGATCGAAACATATGCAAGTGATTATGCTATGGGAGCAGTGCTCATGCAACATGGTAAGCCTATCTCATTTCTTTCTGAAAATTTTAATGGTGCTGTGACTAAATATCCTACCTATGATAAAGAGTTATATGCATTGGCACAAAGTGTAAAGAAATGGAAGCATTACTTGATGGGGAAAGAGACCATTATCCATACTGACCATTAGCCATTGCAATACTTGTTTCTTAAGAAAAGAGCAATTTTTTCTTAAGATGTCAAAGTGCGAATTTGGTAATACTTCATTGGTATATTTGGGACACATTGTTGGAGGAGGTGAATTGACGATTGGTCCTTCCAAAGTTGAGGTCATTTTGAATTGGCCCAAGCCCAATATAGTTACGGAGGTAAGAAGCTTTTTAGGGGCAACACGGTATTGGAGGAAATTTATTGCTAATTTTTCTTCCATTGCAGCTCCGTTGCATGCATTGAAAATCATAAAGAAAGTATTAAATTGGGGAGTTTTGCAGCATAAACCATTTGATGCTTTAAAGAAAAATATAAGTTCAACACCGGTTCTAGCAATTCCAGATCTAAGACAACCATTTGAGATCGAAACATATGCAAGTGATTATGCTATGGGAGCAGTGCTCATGCAACATGGTAAGCCTATCTCATTTCATTCTGAAAATTTTAATGGTGCTGTGACTAAATATCCTACCTATGATAAAGAGTTATATGCATTGGCACAAAGTGTAAAGAAATGGAAGCATTACTTGATGGGGAAAGAGACCATTATCCATACAGTCCAAGTTGCAGCAATCAAGACATTTCAGATGGATGGGTTTTCTACAACAATTTCACTTTGTTATCACGTACAAAAAAAGAATCTACAATAAGGTAGTTGATATGCTCCCTAGGCCTATTATAAATTCAACTATTATTCCCAAGCACAATTCTATTATGCATGAAAGTTACATTGAACAATATGTGAATGACAGTGATTTTCAAGATGTATATGAGAACTTGAGTAAGGGAAACCAAAGTGAAGAGTTAGATTATCATGTGCATAACAATTTTTTGTATCACTTGGGAAATTTATATATTCCACAGGGAGAAAGAAACAATATCATAAGGGAGGCACACGCATCATTAATTCCAGGAAATTTTGGTGTAGGAAAGACAATAGCGCATATTCAAAGGTATTGTTATTGGACACGCATGAATGAAAGTGTTTCTCATTTTATTAGAGGATGCTATTTATGTGCAACAAGTAAGCCTAGAAATAGGAATCTTGGTTTGTACACACCACTTCCAGTTCCTTCTCATCCTTGGGAGAGCATCTCAATGGATTTTGTAGGAGGCCGTCCTATGTCAAGGAAAGGTTAGGATTATTTGTATGTTAGGGTAGATAGGTTCAGAAAAATGTGTATTTTGATGGCATGTAAGAGAAATATTACATCTGAACAAACTGCTAATCTTTTCTTTCAAAATGTATGGATCCATTTTGGTCTTCCTACTTCTGTTGTAAGTGATTGAGATTCTTGATTTGTTGGGATTTTTTGGTCAAAATTATGGGACATGATGGATACAAAGTTGAAGAAAAGTACAATATTTCATCCACAAATAGATGGTCAAATAGAGGTGGTAAATAGAACTATTATTCATATTATAAGAGGCTATTGAAGCAAGCATCCCAAGTTGTGGGACGAACAGTTACACTAAATACAACATGCATACAATCGGGCAAAACATTCTTCCACAAATACATCGCCATTTGAGGCACGTTTTGGTTACTTGCCAAAATCGCCATTGGAATTTCTGTTTGAGAAATGTGTTGCTATAGACAGACATAGTGACATAGATAAATCAATAAAGTTCATTGAGAAAATTTAGTTGGTACATCACACAGTGCAAGAGCAACTTGAAAAGAGTTAAAGCAGCTACAAGGCAAGGCATGACAAACATTGGGTTGATCACAAATTCCAAGTTGGTGATGAAGTTTGGTTGTACATAAGCAAGGAAAGATTGCAAGGGGAAGGTAAAAATCTCAAACCAATCCATTATGGTCCATTTAAAATTCTAGAAAATATTGGTACAAATGCGTTCAAGCTAGATTTGCCTCCTTATATGAAAATTTATTCTATTGTTAATGTTGAGAATTTGAGATTGTTTGAGCCTCCTTTGATTGATTATCAAGGAGAGCATGTTCAGCTGCCATCAATATATGATTTCTCGCCAGAATATCTTGATGAACTTCAACAATATCTCATACTTGACAGAAGAATCAGAACTTCAAGAAGAGGGAATGTTGAATACCTTAGAGTTGCACTCAAAGGTCAGAATCCTTCAAAGGAAAAATGGTTGGAGATTAGAAAAGTGAGGGACCTGTACCCTCACTTGCTGAACAATTGATAGTACCTTTTGGGGTCCAAAAAGCTTCTAGGGGGGAGGAATGATCTAAGGCTCAAGTTTTAGCTAAAAATTGAAAGTGTTCAAAATTTCTTCGAACCTGAATGACCATATAGAGTTTGCCACTAGGATTTTGGTGCAACTTGTTTCATCAAAATCCGAGTTTGTATGACTGAGTTATCATCTATTGTTCATTTTCCAAAACATGCAAAAAATGAGAAGAACAGGTAGAGTGATGATGTGGCATGTACAGTCAACATTGCAGGAAATATTCTCCAGATTGCAGCGAATTGCACTGTGACAAGTGTCATCTTCAGATTCATTAGATGGGTTTGTGCAGAGAGAAATTGTCCAATAACCTCTAATATTTTTCCTAATTTGGAATTTGAAATTTTTTTTAGGCGTTGGAATTCAACCCAACCAGAGGGCACCACGTGTCCTCTATGGTGGGCCATCTCCTAACTCCGGGTTCAAATTATTTATCACATTAATGATTGGACTAAGGTTTATGGTGGAATTATTTGGATATATATATATATATATATATATATATATATATATATATATATATATATATATATATATATATATATATATATTTATATATATATATATATATATATATATATATATATTATAAAGTTTTAAAACCCATCTTTTTGATAGATTTGACCAAATATGGAGGAGCTCTTATCTAACCAATGGCGAAGGTTAAGTTTGGAGGCGAATTACCAAAGTTAGCGGATCAGGATCCATTATAACTCTGAACATGTAAAACTTATATGGCGAAGTGGGGGTCGAACCCACGACCTTCCACCTGCCAACCAAACGTCTTTTCCAGCTCTCCTACTGGGTGTTTCTTACCCACTAAGGTTTCCACATCCTGTTAAAGATTATGCGTCCGACAGATGCGGGTTGGAGGGGGCTAGCCCTACGGGCCAAACCTCCGCCCATATGGCCACAACTCGAAAATTGAGAGCCAATACAGTTGAAATGACAGAGTTTTATTAATCATTTTTAATTAAGTTTAAAACGTGGTTTAACCATGACAAGGTGTCATTAGCGCTAAACGCACTTATCACATTAAAACCACACTTATATGTCGTTAAGTGTGTTTAATGATAATTAAAGCCACAGATTATGTTGGTGATATTTTAGGAGGGCCCGCCATTTCTGGTGGTTTTCTAATTTTAGAAAGTTAACTGGTAGTTCCTCCAGTTTTAGAGGAGAAATTGGGGCAAAAACAATTTTGGTCATAACTCACTCAATTTTTGCCCAAAAAGAGCTCAGAAAGAGACTTTCTAGGCTAATTGGCATGCTGGGAACTTAATGAAGCAGGTTGCAGAGGCAGAAAAGGTCATCTACATAGTACATTTGAATATTTTTGAAGGCGAGGGCCACCAGGTGTTGGGGTCATTGCTAGAGCATCCAAAGTCCAAATTTAGCAAAACAATAGTCATTTTTGGGAGATTATGATGTTTTAAACTCATTGGAGCAGGTTCCAAGAGGTTCTGAATCTTATAACACCAATTTGAGCACACTTGAAGCTAATAAAAAGGCCCACACTATGAAGTTGGACCAAGGAGATGTAGCCCAAGAGGGGTGAACTCCTTTATCAAAATTCTGTGTGTTAAGCTCTGTTATGTGTGTTTTCTATGTTTTATATTGCTTTTTTTTTGTCATTAAAAATTAAGCTTTTTAAGCTTATGACAAACTCATAATTTCACTAAGTACATTGTTTGACAATCACATGCTCATAAACAAATCTATGAAGGATACATAAAACAAAGCAAAGAAAAGTTTATATCTGATATGAAACTAGCACAGTAAAAACTAGCATTCATTTTTAGATCAGATATCCTCTTTGAATGTCATGACAACCCATGTGGAGGCCACTTTTCTACAAAGAGAGTTTCTTACAAATTTTTGCAGGCAGGATACTATTGGCCTACCCTTCACCAAGATTCCAGAAGATACACCAACAGGTGTGACCAGTGCCAAAGGATGGGGAAACCCACGCAAAGGGATGAGACGCCTTTGCACCCTTAGGTGGCTTTTGAGCCATTTGACAAGTGGGGCATGGACTTTGTTGGACCTATCGATCCATCATCCAGAAAAAAGAATTATATCATAGTATACACTGATTACTTGACAAAGTGGGCTAAAACAAACACAGTGAAGGTAGTAACTAAGGAGAAAGTAGAAGAATTTATGAGGGAGAATTTTTTTTACAAGTTTGGGTACCCCAGAGAAATAGTCACTGATCAGGGAGCACAATTCACTTCTCACCTCATTGAGAATATTTTGAGGAAGCACAAGATTAAGCATAGAACTTCTACTTCCTATCACCCTTAGGCGAATGGCCAAGTAGAAGTAACTAATCGAGCTTTAGAGAGAATCCTCACCAAGGTTGTGAGAAACAGTAGAAGATATTGGGCAGAAAGATTGCTAGAAGCTACTTGGGCCTACAACACTACTTGGAAGAAAACAACATGATTCACTCTTTATGAACTAGTCTATGGTAAGAAGGCTCTACTTTCAGTTGAGTTTGAATTCAATACTTTAAGAATGGTAGATGAATTAAATATAGATCTATCAAACGCCTAAAAATAGAGGTTTCTGCAACTAAATGGATTGGATGAATTCAGAATGCAAGCACTTCCTCACACGGGGGTAGTTCAGCTGCAATGGAAGGTCTGGCATGACAAGAACATCAAAGAAAAGAGCTTCCAAGAAGGATATTGGGCATTGTTGTATGATTCAAGGTTTAAATATTTCAAATTCAAGCTGATGAAAAGATGGTTGGGACCTTACATAGTGGAAAAATGTTTTGATAATGGCACAGTTCAAATCAGAACCATAGATGAGGAAGGAATCCCCTTGCTTGTCAATGGTCACAAAATTAAAATATACAAGAAGCCTTTGTCAAGGGCATAGTATATAAATTAAGTAAGCAGAGAGGTGTATGTGATGGGAAACTCCATATTTTCCCACGCCTCCTAAAAAAAAGAAAAAGATCCATGGGTGAAAACCTCTCTGAGGCACCCAAGGAAAGCTTGTGGGTTGAGAACCTCGATAGAGGTAGGTCACTTGATAAATAAAAAAATAAAAAAAAGAGAAAAAAGAAGAAAAGGGAATAAATATCCATGGGTGAAAACCTCTATGAGGCACCCAAGGAAAGTTTGTGGGTTGAAAACCTCCATGGAGGCAGCCTAATTTCTTTAGAAAAATAAAAAAAATAAAAAAAATTACATTTGCATCTATGTGTTTTCCGTGTTTGCTGTTTTGCAGGTTATTAATGGTTTCTGGAAACACATGGAAGCATTCATCTTCTCTCCCCTTCTATTTTACCATCCATCCCATCATTCACTCTATTAATTTCCATAACTCCTTGCATCACCTCCATACCCCATATTCCTCCATTCCTGAACACAATGTAGCAAAAGAGAGAAAGCCACAAAATGTTACAAACATCAGGAAGTTCCTTCAAAAACAAAGTTGTTCATGGATTTCAAAGAAAAACAAGAAGGAAAGCCACATAATAGACTTCAGGAGAGCGAGAATGCCACCCATGGAATCTTGAGCACCCCACGCAACATCTACAGCGGAAAGAAACAACAAGAAAAGACTAGCAGCTCACTCAAGAAGCTGCTCATCCAACAAGCTGCTCACTCAAAGAACATACATATAGTGAAGAAAACAAAATATAAGAGTCTTGTCTCCAAATTATAGCTCCTGCAAATTCCTTGATAACAACAGGTAAAATCAGGTATAGATTCTCACCGCTCGCTATGCATCCATAATAGCCAAAAATAATTAAATTTGTAGACTTAGAGTTTAAGGGGTAGAAATGTGGCCAGTTAGCTTGGCCACCGTTGTGAATTATGACTAGGGAGAGCTGCAAAGTCACGCCACCTGGGCATGCAAAAAAAGAAAAATTTAAATCAAGTGGAGTAGAGGAGAACGATGGGAGGAAACACACAATCCATCATGAATTAACAGAGAGAAGGAGACCACAGTCTTTAACGAAAACTAGAGCTAAGGCTGAGTTACATAAGCGCTCCAAAATTAGCTGCACAATCTAATAAAAAGAGATCCCATCTCATCCAAACCAGTGAATTTGAGAATTTTTGAGGGAAAGAGACCAAAGGGAGCCCGCAGCACAATAATACCGAGAGTGGGCTGCGTATTTGAACAACATACAACAACAACAACAACCATTAGGGGAATTTTGAGGTCTAAAATGCGCCTCCTAAGAAAAATGTACAACCTAAATAAAATTTATAAGAACCAATAGGATTCAATATGATGATGTCATCCATGGGGGATGATTCACCATTTTTTAAGTAAATGGGTAAGAAGATTACAAATTAATAAAATAATAAAACTACTTTTTCAACTCATATTTTCAACTTATCTCCCAAAATTTTTACTCAAATTTCGAGCGAGAGTACTCGTTGGATGCAAAATTTAATTCCTCATCCAAGGAGTACCCATGTTGCACACTTTAGATCGACCCTGCAATTGCGAAAAATTAGAAATACATGAAAAAACATGATTACAATCACATTTTTCATGTATTTCTCATTTTTCGTGTAGCAAAGTCTATCGAAAGCATGCAACATGGGTACTCCTTTGATGAGGATTTAAAATTTTCATCCAATGACTACTCGCGCACAAAATTTGAGTAAAAAATTTGGGAGATAAGTTGAAAATATGAGTTGAAAAAGTAGTTTTTTCTTTTTTACCTCTAAAATTTGATGATGTCATCAAATCTTATTTTATTATCTCCACTACTATTTTATAATTTCCTTAGGAGGCCCATTTTAGATCTCAAAATTCCCCTAATGAGAACAACATCACTAGTAGTCGAGGTAGCTTCTGAAGTATACCGCATATTAGACATAGTAGCAAGGGACCAAGGGAAGCTTTTACAGCAACCCAAACAACCAAAACAAGAACCAGAACAAGAAGAACCAAAAGAAGGAGAGGAAGAGACAAAGGGCCAAGGAAAAACAGAGGAGATGGAAATAGAAGTCATAGAGGTAGTAGAAAGTGAGCAAGAAGCAAACTCACATCACAACACCACATCCCCTCAAGATAAAGAGGTAGTTGCCACCTTAGCTCCTTTGAGCAAAAAGAGAAAAAGAAAGACCTCTATGTATTTCAGAGTTGACAAGAGTCAGAGGATAAGTCAGAGAGAGCCAAAAAATCCTCCCACGAGCCCGAGTATCATTGAATAATCACCAAGGGAGAGGAAATAATCGAAGAAAAAGTTCTGAAGGAGCAATTGCATAAAAAAGGGCAACAAGTAGCCACCATGGCAGAATTATGCATAGAAGCCCTTCAACACAGATTCCCTTCTAAATTGTTAGCCAGCTATAAAATTTGTTATACCAAATGCTGGCTAAAAACTTTTTGAGTCTTCAAGGAACAAATTTCATTGCTAAAAATTGTTGGCTCTTGAAGACTCTTGAAGGCCTCATGCCTATCCTCTGTCAGAACTTCACTGCTATTCCCATTTTACACTTAGAAATCCTGCTAATTTCCAAGCCATAATACTGTTGCAAACACCTTTTCCCTTTTTCCCTTCTTTCAAAACTAACCCTCATTTGCCCCCCTCTTTCTCCATAAAACTCCTCTATTTTCATGATTCCTTTCCTCCCTTTCATGAAAATCCTCTTTACATAGTTTAAAAATCATTTTAAAACTATATTGGAACCCTCCATTTCCCTTGAAAATCATTGAAAAACTATAAAAACCCACATTTTTGGCATATATGGGTCCTAGCCCTTTTTCCCATTGACCCTTGGTCACATCATTTCCCATGCGCCCACGGCCCCGCAATCGGGCGCCTATCCGCTTCAAAAATAATAATTCCCGGCCAAAGTTTTAAACCTTGGTTTGTATTAAAAAATCATTGGTTTTATTATTTTTTTAATTTTCTGCCGGTACAAGTTTTAAATCATTCCGCACCATCGATCTAATATGAAGATCGGACGGTACGGAGTTCGTCTCCCAGTGGTCCCCGCATTCCACTAACCCATTCCAAAAACTGCGCGGTATTCGTCGCACTGCCTTTGGGCGAAGGCGGTTTTTTCCTGATCGCCAGCGATTCCACTCATTGGTTGACACGCGTCCTGGGCACTGTTCATAAAACCGCCATCCATCGCGCGTTAACCTTCTGACGTGGACCCCGCGCGATATTGCTGTACACCGTCCGATCTGGTGTGGGCCATCCAATAGCTATCGCTCACCGAAGATGCCCGACAGTTAACCGGGCTATGGCGCGGAATTTAATGAATCTCCGCCGTTGATCTGATCTACAGATCGATGACCCACATTTCATCGCCCTATTTCGATCGCCCAGTCAATTTTTTCCCGTTTTGACTTTTCGCCTCCGCTCCCGACCGTCGATCTCTGCGCGATCAACAACTCCGATTTAAACGTTCCTTCCGCCTTTCCTTTGATTCCTCTGATCAATATCGACCGTTGGATGATGCCATCTAATAGCCATGCTTCCTCCTCGTGTCCTCTGCAGCAATAAACCTATATATGCAGGATTTTTTAATATTTGTTTGTATTTTGCAGGGTTTAAATGGTTTTCTCACCATTTTTGAAGAAAATCTGGGGGCAGAGGATGACGATATTCCTGCCTTCGATTCACCAAAGAAAATCATCACAGGGTGTTAAAAACACGTTTTCATCAATCATTCATGAAGCATTGATGCCACATAACCCTGCGCAGCCCTGTATATCTGCAAAAACCATGAATCGGGCGCAGTCAGAGAGTATTAGCGACGAAGACCAAAATTTATCAAAGCAGAGGATTAAAGACATATTTCGCGGGGATCACGGCTAAGAATGTTTATCAAAAGCCTAATCCCTGATTTAAAACACAGTTTAAAGAAAATCTGAAGTGTTTTATCGACAAGAAACCCTCCACCGCCAAAAATTGAGGCAAATTGATCCCTCTAGCTACCACGATGCCACCTATGCCTCAAAGTATTCAATCAGGAGCCGAATTTATTGATCAGGATCAGATATTTGTCTCAAAACGCAACCAAAGAGTAAATTATACCAAGGAACTTAATGATAAACATCTGCAGAGTTACTTCGACGCCACACAGAGCCTCAAAGGTCAACAAAAGCTCCCACCGAGCTTAAATATTTATGTAAATCATTTAATACAGAGGATATGTATGTAAGTTTCTTCATTGAGAGTGAGGGGTTGGTTGTAGAACTTTGATATACACTTGAGCTTAAACTTTTGATTGTACATAGTATTCACTGGCTCTTGGAGCTCTGCTGGTGATAGATAGGTTAGGCTGAGATGTGTAGATGGTTGCTAACCTAAAGCACTGGACTTAAAGTTGTAACTGGTTTGAAGCATCAATACAAGCTGATTTATGGGATCCTGGTCTATGTTGACGATGATGTTTCTCTAATTGTAACTTGTTATTTTGTTTCTGTTTCCATCTGTGTTTCATATTCTCTTATAAAGAACAGCATGCATAGAGTTAGGACCTACTGTATACCAGTAACCTTCTATGAATGAAAATCTTTATCTGAATTTTTTCCTCCATCTGTGTTATTTAGGAATGATTTAATTCAGTTTAAGCATAGGAATTTTGGTGTTCCCTCGTCTTATTGTCTTAGCTGAATGTTATTCTTAGATTTTATTTTCAGTATATGTTTAGTGAAGATGATCTGAGGAAGATATGGTGAGCCCTGGTCCCAGTTTGATCCCACAGATTTCCTGATTGTTTCCCTTGGAATGTGTTAAAAGCTGGCTAGTTTCAAAGTACTTACCAGATCTTAGGCCATTCTGTTGTTATATTTGTATTTGTCTTGAAAGTAACCAAGTAATGAAGAGCTAGGATAGGATTTGTGGTGAGCCCGGCCCACTATTTTCTACTCCAAAAGTTTCCTTCAAGTTTCCATTTGTTTTATGATGTTTCTTATTGAAAGCATATCAAAGGCTGGCTAGTTTCAAAGTACTTACCAGATCCTAGTTTGCTTTTATGTTTTTCGTGATTCTATGTCAAAGGTTGGCTAGTTTCAAAGTACTTACCAGATCCTAGGCTGCTCTTGTTTCTGCATCTGTTTATTTCTCCATTCTTATTGTATCATTTCATTCCATAAATCAATCTTCAAAGAGATCCTTAGACATAGATGACTTGCCCCATGGACCACTCTTGCCTCTTGTTGTTCTAATTAAATCCTATTATGACTCCATAGCCCAATGGACTAAAACCTGCAATTTTCTACTTTTTTGACCGAAGCTTACTCTGATTGCCTGCAACTTCTCACCTTTGGAAATTTTTGCACTCAGAACTTTTCACCTTGAATAGTAATCATGCTCAACCATCCAAAAAAACAAACAAACCCTTGGCCTTCATAACTAGCCTAATATCATAACCCCAAACTTCAAAGACAAATCCATCTTTGTACATATTGGAGAGATCCCTCTCCGGATTCAGGAGGGCTAGATCCTAGAATCCCAAATTTGGTTGAAACGATGTTGCTTCTGCATTTTTAGTCTCACCAATATGCTAAAATTACAGATTCCTAACATTTATGGCGACTCCACTGGGGATCGAACCCAGAATCATATTTTATTTTTATAAAAACTTGTGAGTTAAAAGCAACATTTTCAAGCACTACCAAAGAGTGGTAATCATGGTAAAACTTGTTTGAATCAGTGACAAGCTAGGTAAAACCTAGGATTCTCTTAAGACTTTATCTAACCTTGAAAGATTAGCTGGCTTAGCCATAAGAGTAAACTTTCTTTGTCTCATAACCATAGCTAAGTTTTGAAACAAAGTTAGGATATTCTTAAAAACCATACAACTGAAAAATAACTTAGAAAAACCTAAAAAATATTTCAGATTGGTATCCAATAAACATGGTGGTGGACCATAAAACCTTTTACCTCCTTAGGAGCTAAAAACTTCCACTTGGCGACTCCACAATCCTTAGCAGACCTTAAGACTCCACTGGGAAGAACCCTCATCATTGTAACATTAGTCAAACTTAGTTAGAGGACTGTAGGATTGAAATCTCTGCAAACAGATCAGGTTAACCTCTCAAACATTGTCATACCTGGTTGAACTTTTCCTGATTATTTGGGTCTAAAAACACAACATAGTGGCTCCTCGAAAGATTCATACTAGAGCCTATCTTGACCCTGATCCACCTGAATTAGTTGATAACCCAGAAAGTATGCTTAGGAATTCTCCTAGGAATAAATTATCAACTGTTTTCAGATCACCCTTGAGAGCTAGTTCAGTCCCTGAAAATCTTACAGCTTTACAAAAATCACAAGTTGACTTAGTAAATCCATTTAGAACTAGGTCATTTGATGATATAATCTAGCTAGACTCTGAGTGTTCACTTTCATCCCCGGAGACAAGTGAACATCCTGGTAGTAGAGAAACAACACCTCCTGATTTGCATTTCCTTCACAATTTAGGTATCTCTCATCCAAGATCAGCTCAACAATCTATTTCTGGTCCATCCACTTCTGCTCACCATACATCCACTGTTCAAACCACTCCACTTCATCCCACTTTCCCTCTTGTTAATCCACCCCTTGTAAATCCACCCCCACCACATATCATGGCAACATGGTATGCTCCCTTAGTCCTTCCTGCACCATTAGTCAATCTTCCACAGGACTATCAGTCCAAAATTCCATTATATGATGCTAGCAATGCTACAACTGCATCACAACATGTGGATAAGATGAATGACTACTTTGACAGAAATGAAATTGATGATGATTCGGTCAAGCTTAGGTTATTTTCTCAGAGCTTAGGGGGAGAAGTGAGGAAATGGTTCAAAGGACTAACCCCCCATAGTATCCACGATCTACAAGCCTTCCATCAAACTTTCTTAAACAAATGGGAAGTAAAGAAAAACCCTCTCCAAGTCCTTTCTGACTACAAGAACCTCCATAGAAACACTGGGGAAAGTGTGCAAGCTTATTGCACTAGATTTAACAGTGTGTATAATGCACTTTCCCCAAAACTAAAACCTCCACAAGGCTCAACTTTAAACAAGTTTCCTAAAGGTTTTGATTCTGACATGACCTATCAGCTAAGAGAGAGAGATTTTGCAACTCTTGAAGATATGCAAAGAGGTGCTCTTTCTGTTGAAGTCAACTTAATGGAAAAGAGAGCAAGGATGAAAACTGAAAAGAGAGTATCTTTTAGAGAGGAATCCACACCTTCTACTTCAAACTCAAAGATGGAAAAAATGATGGAAGAAATGATGAAAGAAATGAGCATAATTAAGAGAGCACAAGCAAGCCAAAACCAAAATGCTCCTCAAAATAGAAACCAGAACCAAAACCAGAATTTTAGAAGAAACCAACCTCCAAACAGACCTAGGGAAGATGATCAGCAGATCACTCCTCCCTTTCATCAAAACTATGTAAGTGAGGTTGAGGAAACAGATGAAATAGCAGAGGAGGATGATATCAACATGCTGGGGGTAGATAATGATGACTTTGAGATTCATTATGATAAAAAACAAGGTCTATACACACCTTATGATGACAAAAGAGATGATGATGAAAATTTTTATCAAGACATGGAAAATGTCATCATAGAGCCTCAAAGAGAATACGACCTTAGAAGTAAAACTAGTCAACAACCCCCCAGTAACAAAAACTTTGAAAAATATTCACAAAATAGCACTGCAACCAAACCTAAAGTTGCCAAACAAAGGGACAAAACAGTGGTTGTAAATTCTGATAAAGGAAAAGGTAAAAGCACTCAAAACAATGAAAATCAGAGTACAGACCTTAGTAGTACTAACACTTCAGCTAGTACTCCTGCAAAAACAATTTTTTCAAGTGTAAATAAAACAAATCAGCAAGCTGATATTGCTGATAGAGTAACAGCTACTAAGGCTGAAACTAGCACTTTAAAGAGTCAAATTCCTTTCAGCCTGGAGCAGGAAATTTGAAAGATCAAAATCTTTGTTCCCTTGACTGAGTTAGCTTCCCAACATGTATATAGACCCCAAATTTTGAAGGCTTTAAACATTGAAGAAAATGAGGACATAGTCAATCTTAATGATGACCAACTAGAGTTGATTTTTTGTCCTAAGATTGAAGGTAGATATCAAGAAGGACATGTTCCTCCCTTTTATGTGAGTTTAAACGTTCATGACAAAATTTTGCACAACGTTATGCATGATTTCGGGGCTTCTCATAATTTAATGCCAAAAGCTGTAATGGAGAGCCTTGGTTTATAAATCACCAGACCTTACAAAGACCTTTACTCCTTTGATTCCAGCAGAGTAAGATGTTTAGGATTAATCAAAGACCTCTGTGTTAACTTAGCCCAAATTCCAGCCAAATGTTTAGTCATGGATATTGTTGTGGCTGATGTGCCCCCAAAGTATGGAATGTTACTATCAAGATCTTGGGGGGCTAAGTTACAGGGGACTATGCAAATGGACATGAATTATGTGACTATCCCTGTTTTCAATCAGAATAGAAGACTTTACAGGGAGTCCCATATGAAATACACAGTTACAAGTCAAGACAGACCACAAAACTCTCCTATGTATTCTGTAAATACAGGCCTTGATTCTTTTATCATTTTTAATGAGGAAACACTTGGTGAACAAGTCACTTTAACAAGATTAATGGCCAATAGGGAGGAAGAGGCGAACACCACAGAACTGTCAAAACAGTTTGCTAAACCGTTAAGCATTAGCAAACTAAACAAAGGTCTTAAACTACAAGTCATGCATCCTTTGCTTTTAAACATTGAGAGTCAAGAAAGCGGTCCTCAACCCAATAATATATCTGAGGAAATGAAACAAATTCAACTGAGTGTTGATACTCAAGAACAATCAGAAAGCACAGTAGTTGAAGAGGACGTTCACCAAACATATGAAATTGACACTAGTCCTCTGTGGAGTATGTATTTTGATGGATCCTGCACTAGAACTAACGCTGGTGCAGGTGTCTGGATTTCCAACACTCAAAATAACCACACAGAAATAATTTCCTGTAGATTAAATTTTCAGTGTTCCAATAACATAGCGGAATATGAATCCCTTCTCTTAGGCTTACATTTATTGAAAAAGTTAGGAGCTAGAAGAATTAATGTGTATGGGGATTCAGAGTTAGTCATTAGGCAAGTCAATGGGGAATATAACGCAAATCATCCCAGACTTAGAGCCTACCAAAACGATGTCATGGACCTTTTGAAAACCTTTAAGGAGTCCAAACTATTATTTGTCCCAAGAAAAAGAAATATTGCAGCCCACAATTTAGCCTTTGCAGCTAGGACATGCTTGACGCCATATGAAACCAAAGACTGCACAACTGAGATAAAATTTAGACCAGCTGTACCTGATAATGGAAAGTATTGGCAGGTGTTCGACAATGATAAACAAATAGAAGACTTCATGCAATTCAGAAATGAATTTGAACTACACAGTTCGGACTCAGATTATGATACAGATTGCAGTGAAGAAAATTTCCTTGGTGAAGAAGAACCGTCTCCTGAACCTGTTAATATTAACATGCTATCAAGAAAACTAAAAAACAAAATGGAATTGGATGCAGAGTTTGAAACAGATGAGTTAGAAACTCTGCACTCTAAAGATGAAAGTTTGCCAAGCGGTCTAGCGCCTTTAGAAGAGTTGTTTGATCTTAATGATGTGGCCAAAAAGCCAAAACTGGAACCTGTAGAGGCTGAAGTAGAAGAGTGCAATATAGGCAGTGAACTTAAACCTATGATGATTAAACTGTCTAAAACTTTACTAGCTCACATTAAACTTAAATACAGAGAGCTGTTTAAAGAGTTTTCTGATGTTTTTGCATGGAGTTACGAAGATCTTAAATCCTATGACACTGAAATAATACAGCACAAAATTCCCCTCAAAGAAAACCAAAAACCATTCAAACAGAAAATGCGTAGAATAAACCCTGTTCAGTTGCCTTTGGTTCAGAAGGAGATCATGAAAATGTATGAAGCTGGTATTATTGTCCCTATTAGATATTCTGAATGGGTTTCTAATCTGGTGTCGGTTAGGAAGAAAACTGGAGAGATCAGGCTTTGTATAGACTTTAGAGACTTGAAAAAAGCTTCATTAAAAGACAACTACCCTTTACCAAAGATGGATCACATTTTACAAAGGGTGGTAGGGTCTAGAAGAATTTCTTTGCTGGATGGCTATTCAGGGTACAATCAGATCTTAGTTCACCCTGTTGATCAATTAAAGACAGCCTTTACTACACCATGGGGCACTTTCATGTATGTGAAAATGCCTTTTGGTCTAATGAATGCTGGAGAAACTTTTCAAAGAGCCATGGACATAGCATTCTCGGAAGAATTGGGCTACTTCATCATTATATACCTTGAGGATGTCACTGTGTTTTCAAAAATAGATGAAGAGCACTTAGAACATTTGAGAAAAGTTTTCGAGAAAAGCAAGAAGTTTGGGATATCTTTAAACCCTAAGAAGACACTATTCGGTCTCCAAGAAGGTAAACTTCTTGGGCACATCATTTCAGAAGAGGGTATTAAGATAGATCCAAAGAGGATTGAGGCCATATTGCAAATCTCTCATCCTCGGAACATCAAAGAGTTGCAATCTTTCATTGGAAAGATTAACTTTTTGAGAAGGTTCATCCCCAACTTGGCTGAGCTCCTTAGGAATATCACAAACATGTTAAAGAAGGAGCAAGGGGTAAAATGGACCTTGGAAGCAAAGAAGTCTTTTGAGCTGGTGAAACAAGCGTTAACCAAAACACCGGTTCTGATAAGTCCTGATTTTTCAAAAGATTTTTATATCTTTTCATTTGCATCGGAACATACCATAGCTGTTGTCCTTTTACAGAAAAATCCACAAGGACAAGAGCAGCCTATTGCATTCTTTAGCAAGGCATTGAGGGATGCCCCTTTGAAGTATAATATTATGGAAAAGAAAGCTTTTGCTTTGGTTAAAGCATTGAAAGACTTCAGAGTATACATCCTTCACTCACACATCATTTCCTTTGTCCCTAATTCGGTTGTTAAAGACATTCTAACACAGGACCCAGATGGTAAGAGAGGTAAGTGGATTGTTGTTATTCTTGAATATGATTTAGAGATAAAACCCACTAAACTCATCAAAGGCCAAGGTCTAGCTAGATTAATGGCTGAATCAAATTTTTAAGTTCTTGATATCAATATGATTGATGCTTTGGATGACCAAGAAGAATTCTCAACTCCTATAGTTGAAGATCATTTTATGAATTCTCCTTGGTATGCTGATATTATTTATGTTTTTCTTAAATTGAATACACCTCCTGGTTTGACAAAAACAAAGGCAAGATTCCTCAAATTAAAAGTTGTAAAATATTGCATTATTGATAGATGTCTTTACTGGAAAAATGCAAGTGGTGTATTGCTTAAATGTTTTCCTGAGTTTGATGCAGAGAAGGTTAAATACCAATTCCATGAAGGAGAGTGTGGAGGCCATTTGTACTGGAAGACAACAACCAACAAAATCTTGAGGGCTGGTTTCTATTGGCCTACTCTTTTTCATGATGTGCACAAGATGATCATAGCCTGTCAAAAATGTCAAATTTTTGAAGGAAAAAGAAAACTGCTACCCCTACCTCTGCATCCCATTACTGTTGAAGCCCCATTTCAATAGTGGGGACTTGACTTCATAGGAGAAATCCATCCCCCATCTTCTGCCCAGCATAGATGGATTCTCACTGCCACAGACTATTTCACTAAGTGGATAGAAGCCATACCTTGTAGACAGGCCAATGATTCAGTTATTATAAAATTCATGGAGACTAACATTCTCTCCAGATTTGGTTGTCCTACCAAGATCATCACTGATAATGCAACAACATTTGGATCAAAGAAGATGGTTGAGTTCTGTCACAGATATCAGATAACATTGGGGCATTCCACGGCCTATTACCCTCAAGGTAATGGACTTGCAGAATCCTCAAACAAAATTTTAGTGAACATAATCAAGAAATTGTTGGAGGACAATAAAAAGTCTTGGCACACAAAGCTAGTTCATGCATTGTGGGCTGACAGATTGACTTTGAAGAAATCTATTGGCATGTCACCTTTTCAGCTGGTGTATGGTACTGATGCAATTTTTCCAAACAGCCTTGGTGTACTAGTAATGAAGTTGATTCAAGAGTTGCAAACTGAAGATAATGACATGATCAGAAGAATAAATCAGACCATCCATCTTCAGCAAACCAGAGAGGAAGTTTATAACAAAGCATTGCAGAAACAGATCAACATTAAAAAGCTTTTTGACAGAAGAACAAAGGCCAGCAATTTCAAAATTGGGGACCAAGTTTTAAAGTGGGACTCAAGGAGGGAAGAGAAGGGAAAGCATGGAAAATTTGACAACTTATGGCTTGGCCCTTACTCTATTCATTCAGCTGCTGGTAACAATGCATTTTTCTTGCAGGAGTTGAATGGAGCAGAATTGTTTGGGGGTCCTGTCAATGGCAAGATGCTTAAGCATTACTTCTCTTGATCCATGTTATGTTCCAAAATCCTTTTTATCTTTTTTCCACTATAAATATTTCATCCACCATTGCATTCAAAGTTGTAAAAATAAAAAATACAAAAACAATGAAAAGAAAGAAAAGAGGGAAGATTGTGAAAACAAGAAAGGTATAGCCCCATACCAAAAAAGAGAAACAAATTCTGAAAGTGTGCAAGCTTAAATTCCACTCCTACAAAACACACTTCTAGTTAGTCAAACTGTCTAATCTTGACTAATTAGCTTTAAATTTTCTGCTGATAGGATAGTGAAATCGATTTTCCAAAATGTTTAATCTTGGCTTATCAGTAGATAGTTTAGGATAGAAATTAAAGGTTCAAACATGATCAAAATCCGAACCTAAGTTTCCAAAAAGAGATGACTCAAATCTGTTTCATTTTCTGAGTCAAAAAACATGTAAATCTGGTTCTAATTAACTCAAAATCTGAACCAGAGAACAAAGGAGGAACAGCTCAAACAAAAGTCAAAACAGAGCTGTTAAAAAGATGAAGGAAGTGCTTTCAAATTTCCGATCTCAAGCCTTCCATTTTTTGTTTTAAATTGTGTGCAAAATAATGTCTATGTGCAGTTTGTTCTTATGCCATAGACCAGCATCAAGTTAGACTGTTCAATCCTGACTTGAGTGCTTTTCAATTTCTATTGTAGAATTTCGAGAATAAATTCTATTGGACAGTTTAATCCCAACATATAGTAGATTAGGTAGAGAATCATATGGGCTCAACTGTTTAATCTAGGTCCATGGAGAAATAAGGAGTAGAAATAGACTAGATTTCCTGCTTTTAAAAGAATAAAATTTTGTAAAATAGTTTGCCAATCCAAGTTCACTCTAATGAAGAAAAAATGTTAGATCAGTAGGATTGGGTAGGTAGAAAGTTTGTATTGATGAAGATCCATTGTTTTTATGGCTACTAATATGTTTTTAGAGCACATCATCCAAAGAAAGAAAGACAACCCAATGGATGAGGCAACTGATCAGCCCCCTAGAGAACATAATGGATGTGGCACAGATCAGCCTCCCAGAGAATGCAGGTCTGCAGTTCTTGATGCCTTCAAGAAGGCACCATCCCCAAATGGAGCCACTGTTAGCCACCTATAAAATTTGTTATATCAAAAGGTGGCTAAGACTTTTTGAGCCTTCAAGGAACAAATTTTATTACTAAAAAGTGTTGGCTCTTGAAGACTCTTGAAGGCCTCATGCCTTTCCTCTATCCAAAACTTCATTGTTGTTTCCCTTCAGAACTCAGAAATCCTGCTGATTTCCAAGCCAGAATACTGCTGCAAGCACCATTTCCCTTCTCCCCTTCTCCCAAAACTAACTTTCATTTGCTCCCCTTTTTCTCCATAAAACTCCTCTATTTTCATGATTCCTTTTCTCCCTTTCGTGAAAATCCTCTTTACATAGTTTAAAACTCATTTTTAAACTATATCGGAACCCTCAATTTCCCTTGAAAACCATTGGAAATCCATAAAAATCACATTTTTCATACATTATAGACTTAAGCCCCCTTAGGCTAAGTCTTTAACCCCTCCCTTCCATACACCCTGGCGCCAGCCCTCCAAAGCGCTTATCACGTCGCCCGATCGCCTTTAGTCCCTTCCTGCATAAACCCTCAGTCATTTCACCCTTCATATAACCCCCGGCCCCACAGTCGGGCGCCAAGCCGCATCGTAAATTAATATAAACCTTTGGTTATGTTAATTTTTCGATTTTTTATTATGACATAATTTTTCCGCCGGTTCCAATTTTAAATCGTTCCGCACCGTCGATCTGATCTGAAGATCGGACAGCACTAAGTCCATCTCTCCTGTGGTCCCCGCATTCCACTCACCATTCTGAAAACCGTGTGGTATCTATCGCACCGCCTTTGGGGTGAGGGTGGTTTTTTCCGATTGGCAGTGATTCCATACGCTGGCCGACACGCGTCCTGGGCACTGTTCATAAAACCGTCGTCCATCGCGCGTTAACATTCGGATGTGGACCCCGCGCGATATTGGAATCCACCGTCCAATCTGGGGCGGGCCATCCAACGACTATCGTTCACCGAAGATGCCCGACAGTTAACCGGGCTACGGCGCGGCATCCAATTAATTTCCGTCTTCGATCTGATCTGCAGATCGATGGTTCATATTTCATCGCCCACTTCCGTCGCCAAGTCAACATTTCTCGTTTTGACTTTCCATTTTCCGCTCCCGACCATCGATCTCTACGCGATCAACGACCCTGATTCAAAATTTTCTTCCGCCTTCACTACGCCTTCTCCCGATCAATCCTAACCATTGGATGATGCCATCCAACGGCCATGCTTCCTCCACATGTCCTCCGCAGCAATAAACCTATATATGCAAGATTTTCTAATAGTTTTCGTATTGTGCAGGTTTTCTATGGTTTTTTCGCCATAACTCAGGAAATTTCAAAGGCGGAGGGTGACGATCCTCCCGCCCCCAATTCAGCAAAGAAAATCCTTCACAGGACCGAGATTCATGTTTCATCAGTGTTTCTTCAGGCATTGATGCCATATCACCCCTGCGCAGCCCTGTACATCAGCAAAAACCATGAATCGGGCGCAGTCAGAGAGTATCAATGACAAATACCAAAATTTATCAGAACAGAGGATTAAAGGACATATTTTGTGGGGATCACGGCTAAGAACAATTATCAAAAGCCTAATCCCCAAGTAAAACACAGTTTAAATAAAATATGAAGTGTTTTATCGACAGGAAAACCTCCACCACCACAAATGAGGAAAATTTATCCCTTTAGCTACCACGACGCCACCTGTGCCTCAAAGTATTCAATCAGAGGCTGAATTTATTGATCAGGATCAGATATATGTCTCAAAACACAGCCAAAGAGGAAACTCTGCCAAGAAAATTAATGACAAACATCTACAGAGTTACTTCGACGCCACACAGAGCCTCAAAGGTCAACAAAAGCTCCCACCGAGCTTAAATATTTATGTAAATCATTTAATACAGAGGATATGTATGAAAGTTTCTTCATTGAGCCCCCCAAGGGCCAAGAAGCCATTAAGTCTGTATTAATTGTAATTGGAGATCTTTTATCAAATCTCACCTCCTCGTTCTTCTATATATACTACTGCGGAAGATGAGAGAGGGGTTGGTTGCAGAACTTTGATATACACTTGAGCTTAATTTTCTGATTGTAAATAGTGTTCACTGGCTCTTGGAGCTCTGCTTGTGATAGATAGGTTAGGTTGAGATGTGTAGATGGTTGCTAAACTAAAGCACTGGACTTAAAGCTATAAATGGTTTGAAGCATCAATACAAGCTGATTTATGGGATCCTGGTCTATGTTGACGGTGATGTTTCTGTAATTGTAACTTGTTATTTTGTTTCTGTTTTCACTTTGTTTCATATTCTCTTATAAAGAACAACATGCATATAGTTAGGATCTACTGTATAGAAGTAAACTTCTCTGACTAAAAATATTTATATATATGTTTTCTTCCAATCTGTATCATTTAGGAATGATTTAATTCAGTTTAAGCATAGGAATGTTGACGTTCCCTCGTCTTATTGCCTTAGCTGAATGTTATTCTTGAATGTTATGTTCAGTATTAGTTAAGTAGAGATGAAATATGAAAGATATGGTGTGCCCTGCTCCTAGTTTTATCCCCAAAGGCTATCTAAATATTTCCCTTGGAATGTGTTAAAAGCTGGCTAGTTTCAAAGTACTTACCAGATCTTTGGCCATTATATGTTATCTTTGTGTTTGTCTTGAAAGTAACCAAGTAAAGAAGATCTAGGAGAGGATTTGAGGTGAGCCCGACCCGTTAGTTTCTTCTCCAAAGGTTTCCTTCAAGTTTCCCTTTGTTTTAAAGTGTTTTCTATTGAAAGTGTATGAAAGGTTGGCTAGTTTAAAAGTACTTACGAGATCCTAGTTTACTTTTATGTTTTTCTTGAGTCTATGTCAAAAGATGGATAGTTTAAAAGTACTTACCAGATCTTGGGCTGCTCTTTGTTCTGCATCTGTTTAATTCTCCTACTTATTGTATCATTTCATTCCATAAATCAAACTTCAAAGAGATCCTTAGGCATAGATGACTTGCCCCATGGACCAATCTTGCCTCTTACTGTTCCAATTAAACCCTATTATGACTCCATAGCCCAATGGACTAAAAACTACAATTATCTATATTTTTGGTCAAATCTTACTCTGATTGCTTGCAACTTCTCACCTTTGAAACTCTTTGCATTTGGGACTTTCCACCTCAAACAGTATTCATGCTCAACCATCCAAAAAACAAACAAACCCTTGGCCTTCATAACTAGCCTAATATCATTACCCAAAACTTCAAAGACAAATCCATATTTGCACTTATTGGAGAGATCCCTCTCTGGATTCAGGAGGGCTAGATCCTAGAATCCCAAAGTTGGTTGAAATAATGTTGCTTCTACAGTTTTAGTCTCACCAATCTGCTACGTCTGATTCTAACAAGAAACTCGCCAAAATTAAGAGAATTTCAGCCAAAGGAACAAAAAAAGAAAGAATCACGAAGAATTCATATCCATGAAAAATCAATTGGACAAGGCAAGGAAAATGGAAGAAACTTTGTCAAGCCACCTTGAACAAAGAATTAAGAGCTTGAAAAAATTTGAAGCAGAGATTGACCAATACAATGAAGAGATATCCTCTATTAGATCTCAACTAGAAGAAGCAAGGAAACAAGCACAAGGAGCTGAAAAGGTGATGAAATCTTTGGCATTCATAGAAGGACAAGTTGATAAAGCAAAAAAGGAGAGAAACAACATGATATGCCAACTAAAAGAAAAGGATGAATAAATTTTCAAACTAAAATCAGATATCAATATTCTCAAGGTTGAAACATTGAATATACAAGAATAAAATATGAAATAGAGAGGATTATAGTAAAGGAGAATGAAGAAATCCCCTTAAAATCAAATATCATCTCCCTTAAAATCGAAGCACATGAAGCAACAAGGATGATGGAAGAAATGAAGAAGCAACTAGTCATGAAAGATGCAGATTGTGAAAATTTGAAAGGAGAGATTGTCTTTCTTAAAAATGAAGTTTACCTGCTAAATAAGAACTTGAAGAGTTCTAAAACCCTAGATGACATCCTAAGTCATCAAAGATCCCCCATGGATAAATCAGGTCTTGTCTATGCAGGTGAACCTTCAAATCATGCAAACCCTAATTATTCAAACAATAAGGACGTGGAGAAGCCTGGAAGAAATGTTGATGCCCCCAGTTCCAAAAAAGACAAGGAGAAGAGTCAAGATGACATTGGAAGAAACCCTTCTCCAAGAAGATATGCAAATGGTGTGAAGAATGCAAGATGCAATACATTTGATCAAAGAATCCCAAGACAGAATGACTTTGGAAGTACATAAAGGCAATCTCCATTCTCTAGGTACCAAAGTATATTTTTTGGTTATGTTATTCTTGTACAAATTTTGGGCACATGGAAAATGATTGTAGGGCATACCACAAGGACAAATATAATGGTCCTCATCAGCTCCCTAGAAGAAAATTTTCAAAAAGAAGTAATGATTCCTAATTCATGAAAAATATGAAGTGCTTCAATTTCCATGACATTGGACATATGGATCGTTATTGTAACTTGACATGGGTCCCTAAAACTATGAAAACCAAGCCAGGGAAGAAATTTACACAAGTATGGAGAAGGAAGAAAATTGGATCCGAAAGTCTCTTAAACACTAAATCCAACAAGACATGATGTTGATTTGATGAATACATACTTGGAAAATGTGATATTCCAAGTGTTTGATGATGATACTTTTCTAAAAATGAGACCATTCATACATTTAGGGGGAGTTTGTGATCATTCTTGCAAAAGCTATTCATGAATGGGCCTTATGAAATCCTTGATGAGTCACACATGGACAATCATCCTTTGATAGATGATATCTCAGGGGAAAATCCATTGAACAAATGTAGACACACCTATCATGGACCACATTTCCAGAAGGAAGAGCATCATTACAGGGGGAGTAACATATCTATTGAAAATTACTATTGATGAAGAAAATAAGCAACTCGATAGGGGAGTACTTGAGCACCCTATTTTCCATTGGTGTCAAAGGGGGAGAGAATATTGGAAGGATAATAATATTTCCATTAATGAAAATGGGGGATATTGTTAATCAAGGTTGTCATTGATGTCAATATTCTTGAGATGCCTGGTTCCATCTGATGATGCCATGACTCTTGGTTGATATCATCAATGAAGATGTTAAGTCATGAAGAAGTCAAACCACTAATGAAGGAAGCCCTAAGAATTAATTGATCTAATGTTTCATGGACTTGATGATATAGAACTTAATATTTGATGACATATGGAGAATTACATGTGATGATGATCACATGGCTGGAATATTAGATGATGACATGGAAGATCTCATTTGATGGTTGGAAGAATATCTTACTATATTGGAACTTTCCTAATGATGAAGTTGCCTGTATCATATCACTGCACTATGACATGAATACATGATGACACTATGATGAACCACTTGGTGACATAAGATGACATGGAGGACCTCATGATGACGTGGAAATAATATAAATATATAGTTGGAGTCATAACAATGAATAAGTTCTAATGACCTCTTGCTGATCCCAATCACTTTCTGCACATAAAAATTCAAGGACAGTTATAAAGAAAATAAATTTTGTCACTTTGGAGGCAGCTTATCACAATGAGTCCTAGACTATCTGAAATATGATTTTTTCCTCTTTCCAATGAGCCTTTACTTGCCCTAAAACTCCCAATGGTTGATGAGATATGGAATTTTTAAGTCAAGAAAAAATAACCTTAGTAGTGAGCTGACCTATCCTTTCTTTCATGTTGGCCTACCATAAAAAATGTGTCCTTTCAGTTCAAATTAAAACTCAGAAAAAGGAGAGTTGAACCATTCATTTGTAGAGTATACAAAGAGATGCTCTGAGAACTTGAAGGGAAATCTAGGCATTTTTGAATGGTTGTTTTTGTATTTTCGGATCCAAGCTAGAGAGGAAGGGTGCCACCAGAGATAACGACTGTCCCCAGGTTATTTGATATTGTGTTTGTGGCATAATATCGTTATTTGAGGTTCAAAATAAGTATAGGAGATCTAGGTCTAGTCTCGAACCGTAAACCAGAAAAAGTAATTCTTTTTCTTGTGGATATTCTGTGTCCTGCTTAGAAAAAATACACCACGAAACCTCCAATCTAGCAAGTGTAGGAGTTTTAATAATAAACCGAGCTCTGTTTTAAGGAGCTGTAGGTGTGAAAAAGGGGTTGGTTTAAGCCTTAACAACCAATGGATAATGCATATAGTCCAAAGGAGGAAAGCCGTAGCTAGTTAAGGACTTTTAGGAGCTTTTTGGGAATTATATCGGAATTCTGTGGAAAATATACTAGGCAACCAAAGTAAAAACAATGTGCACTAAACCAGAGTTAGAGAAAAATGTGGCATACTTTGAAATGAAGTCAGAGCATCATGAAAGAGACCATTTTTTAAACAATCCTTACGAAGTTTTTTGAAGAATATCAAAGACACTTTGTATCCCTTGAAAACTTAGTTGAAGTAGAATTTGGAGGACAAACTTTGAAGGAGAAATATCATTGAAATCTTGTGTTAGGGAAGAGAAACTTCATTAAACAGATCTTGGAGCTGTATGATTGGAGCATCTTTAAGACATTTTTGAAAAACACTACTGAAGTTTTCTAGCAGTTTTGGATCTGTTACATTGAGAGCAATATATTGGGCATTGTTTGGGGTAGTCTTTAAGAAGATTTTTGGTAAATTTTTGGAATACGTCTTGAAGTGAATTTTAAGAAGTCTTGGGGATCTATTTAATTAGCATATCTTGGAAAGTCATCTTGAATATTGTATTGAGAGTATCTTATAGAAACGTATTGAAGACATCTTGTTGGGAAGGATTGTTGAAGATCCCTTGAAGACACTTGTAGAAGCAGATATTGGAGGCATTCTTGGAGACATTGGTTGACCACGTGGTGCATAATTGAATCCCTCTTGTAGATATTTTTTGGAGCATTCTTAGAGAATACATCCTTGTCCTTGGAGCTGACTTTGAAGATTCGTGGAGATCCTTGGAGACCATGATGCATTAGTCATCATGAGGTGACCTTAGAGAAATTGTTTGGGTAACATGAATAGTAGCGATGACAACTTCTAATAAGACACGATTGTAATTGATGAAGTGATGTGGAGATTGATTGTCAGGGCTCATTGAGGGAGACATTGGGATCCGTGAATTATAACCAAATATATCTTGACGAAATGAAGCAAGAGGTTGGAGCCTCATAAATACAAGGTTGGTTCCTTGGTAGATAGGGTTGGAGCCCTAGAGGACAGGAGTCCTCAAGAAACCAGGTCAATGCCTGTACCAGAGATAGGGTTTGAGCCCTAGAGGTTGGAGCCTCAAAGTGACAAGGTTGGAGCCTTGGAAGACAGGGTTGGTGCCCTAGAGTTCGGAGCCTCGTGACGTCCAAGTAGGTTCTTGGAAAAGTACAGGTTGGTGCTTGGAAGGATTGAAGATTGGTGTCTTCGTCTAGGGTTAGAGCCTACACTTATTGTATCTATTTTATTTGAAAGAATAATTTAATAAAACATTTATTCTTAATTTTCATATCATGTTCTAAATATAAGTGATCTAACTGGTAAAAATAAAAATTGGAAAGAAATAATGATTCACCTCCCCTCTTTGCATTTCCAACACCATGTACAGGGTGTCATTCTTTATCTTCTGAGCTTCTAAATTTATGAATTTCTCCATAATATTTTCATTTTCCTGTTATTATAGAGTCAAACCCTGCACAAGTTTTCTTGGGTCACCTGCCGCTGATGTAGATTCTGTTGTTGTTGATGAAGAACTGGGCTCTGTACCTGCAACTGCAATAGGTACTCCTGAAATTAGAATCATGGCCAATTGAGTTGACTATTCCTTATCCTTTAGTAAAACTTCAATTTGTTCCTCCGTCTTCTTGATTTGAATGTTCTTCTCAATGATGAGTTTGAGAATTTCCTCTCTATTCTGTTCACTTTCCTCTATCTCCTTGGTCCGGGTGTATGATTGTAAGGAGTTGTCTCCAACTTGACCCTGAAGTTTGAAATAATTCTAAATGGATCATATGACTGAGAAAATCTTGGATGAAATATTATCCTCTTGAGGATTGCATTTGCTTCAATTCCTGCTTACTTGGTATTGCATATAAAAGAGCCTACTTTAGTCTTGATCTTAAACTAAGATTTTCTTTTACTTGAGAAAAAGTGCAATTCATCCATGCTAATCATTTACATAATATATTCTAGAGAGAAAAGTCTCATTGGAATATATTTGGGCAGCTTCTAAGGTACCAATTCGGATCCATATACTCCGTTCTCTATGTAATTCTGGTAAATATACCAGTATCCTATTTTAACCTAATCACTTAGATGGAGTATTATTTTGATGTATGATCCAATACTAGGCTCATTCTGACTGCTTAAAAGCTGGGCAACTGGATGAATGAAGGAATCAATGAAATATCAAAATGAAAACTTAGTTGAAATGGATCTAACCAATTGAGTCCAATGAATTACTGATTGGTTAACACCCTAATCATTATGTTTATGCAATGTCATTGGTAATGAATCCCTCTACTGAAAAAGAAACATGTGAACCAGTACAAAAGTGTACTTGAACATGCCTTGACTTTTCAAATTCATCATCTCTTCATGCATATTATCAGCGAGGAATTGTTTGTAATTGTACATTAACGTTGGCTGATTGTCTTTAGACAAAATGGAAAAATAACCAAGAATAGACTCATCCACTATTTTGTCACTTTGATAGCCTAACAAACAACAAATTAAGGAAATGATGTGCCTGGTTGCTTCAGGGATCAAGGTGGATGGGTAAGGAGGGTTCTTCTTAGGAATTTAAACATCACCTGGAAGAAAAGTTTCAAAGATTTGTGCTCTCTAAGGAAAGGTCAATTTGTGATATAAATCCATGTAGGAAACTTGGGAAAAATGGTTGAGGGAATCACTCTATGGGATAAGCAACATTTGGTTTATGGTCTCAGGAGTAGTAGAAATCATAATGTCTCCATTCTAAGCTACTATAGTCCTTTTAAGGGGATCATACCTAGCTTTACACTAGGTGACTAGGTGAGGGAACTCATGGGTTTGAGGAAATGTGAACAGAGGCAATAAAGACTCCCATAGCTTGATTTCATCCTCTTTGTCTAATTATTTCTGTTTTAATCGCATATGCAATTCATAGAGATCGAATTTGCATTCTATGTCTGTAATATTGAAGAATTGGTTGGCTAATGGGACATGTTTGGGGTTTCTCCAACGATTGGTTTTCAACCCTTTCCTTTGGGATCCATCGACCTGCAGAGTAAAAGAGAAAGGGCTTCTATGTAAACTAATATCGGAAAAAGGTAGTCTCTGCAAGTAAAAAATATGCTGACAAGTGCGAAAAATGGCAAAGCTGTATCTGAAACTATGTTTATGCAAACCTGAAATTCAACATAATGAGAAATGAATCGAAGGGTGGTGCAAGTAATGGGATATGTTTATTTATAACATGTTTGGATTACCGTTATACAATATGACTGTTGGAGAAATGACTGTGGAGGTTTAATGGATAATCGTAATGGAGTGGGTGATAGTGAAAGCGGCAGAATAACGGTAAAGGAGCGAGTTTAACAGGATGGTTGATCGCAATGGTAAGGGAGCAAGCATAACGAGATAGTTTACAAGTGGAAGGAGGTGATTAGATGTCAGGAAATATTCGTTAGGGAGAATTCAAATATACGTTGGCAGGAGTTAAAAAAATCATTGGGAGAAAGGCAGATTTCGGAGGGGGATGATAGCGATGGCGATGAAATTCAGGTGGGGGGGGGGTGCGAAATGTCGAGAGGCGGCAAAACACGGAAGGGGCCACGCAAAAGAAACCAATTTTTGGATATCACCCTACATACCGTTAACGAAAGTGGGGAAAGGGGGCACGAAATGCCTTCCCCACCATTGATCTGGGCGGGGAAGAGATCCATCGTTGAGATTTGCTCCGCCATTAACACAAAAAGACAAAAACACTTTGTCACATTGCGACTTTAGAATAAAATCAATATGAGATTTATTACAATAAATAATTAACCGCTTAATTTTGTGATTAATACTAATAAAACATAATTTAATCCTAATTTTATTTTTAACGCATTTGAACAGGCTACCATTAATTTTCCGAAGTCTAATGTTCAACCAAGTTTAAAAAATTTGGTGAATTTTATTTCCTAATCTAAAATGCATAAATTTAAATAGTTTTTATCATGTTTAAAAAGTATGATAAAAAACAAATCATTTTTGGGTTGTGGCATCCTAACAAATTGCACACAACTTATTTCTTTTTTATTTGAAGCTAAGAAATTTTATTTATTTTATTGCTTCTATCTATGCCTAGAATTTTCAAATATTTTTGCCTTCATTTTTTAAAGCATTTAATCCTATAATTTTTTGATATGATTATTTTATTTTGACATGAGTCCTAACATTTTTTTATATTTTTGATCTATTCATATCCAAACCTAACATATTTTATTTTTTTCATTTTCTTCTACAATGTCTAACTTATCAAAACAAGAAATGTTACAACATCGGCTCCAACTGAGGATTTCTTCCTCCTGTAGGATGCAAAGAACTAGCAGATCCAAGTGCCTTCTCCTCAGGCTAACGGAGTATTTTTTTGAGAAAGAAACATACCTGAAAATAAAACAAGCCGATATATATACAATGATGAATGTGTGTGTTAGTATGAATCTTAATTGCAAGTGTACGAAAAAAGACCACTTTAGCTGTGCATAACAAACAACCCTAACAACAAATATGGCTACCAATATCCTTAGATCTGTAAACAGGGGATCAAGATAAATGATGCAAAAATCTAGATCTATGCATCAAAAGAAATTAAGCAGTAAATAAAAATGAGATTTACTCCATGCATCCAATAGACAAGACAAGAATATGTTGAATGGATTTTGTATTAATGGCACCTGGGAGGAAAACATAGAAGGATGTTACCAATTCTCCTCAATGAGATGGGTTCTTTTAAGTCCTCAGCACTTTAGATCTAAAATCCCTCTCTCTTGATGGTGTAGAAAACCCAGACAAAAAGTGGAACTCAAAGGGAGCTCACAAGAAAATGGTAGCAAAATATGACAATGATTGTGGATCAAAGTCAGACCAAAAGTATAGATCCAGAGTGATCTTTAGGAAACAAAAGGTAGTGAATGAATGGAAAAACCCTTCTATTTATAACAAAATATTGAGTTAGTCTAGATATTGGTGCATAATTAAAATATTATTAACCAAATCAAGATTCAACTTTTATGGAATATTTTATTATATTTGTTGGAGGGAAAAGGAATTTGACTTGGGTCAAATCCCTTTATTTGTAAATAATAAATAAATAAATGATTTATTTATCATTTTAAGGATGTGTTTGAGTAATAATCAAATAAATAATGATTTATTTAACTATTTATGAGTGATTTAGTCAAATTTAACAAGGAATATTATTTAAATAAGGTTTAAATAATTATTCCTAGAAAATAATAAGATAAATAATAATTTATCTAATTAATTTTCTTGTTTTGGGTTAAATATGACCAGGAATATTAATTAAACTATTGTTTAACTAATTATTCCTTGAGGAAAATCAAACAAATGTGGATTTATTTAATATTTCCTCATGGGGTTTCTCGTTAGACCATAAACAACAATAAGGTGGATTACTAGAATATTTTTCATAGTGAAAGAAATTTTACTTGGGGTAAAATTGGTCTTACATGGTGTACATGGGTCCATCTAATGATAATAGGTTAGATGACCAAAAAATGGTGTAACAGATTGCCCCCCAGCGTGCGAGTGTTAGGAGCAAATCGTATGACCGAAGTACGTTGTAAGAACTCAATCACCAGACATCAAAAGGGAAGTCGGAGAGAGAGAAATATAAGGTAGACCAGAGCGCTAGAGGACTAGACCCTGAGGAGGCGAGACTTATAGGTGCAACACGTCTCTTTTATGAGTGAGTACTTATGCTATAGGTGGTAGGGGAGGTATACTTATGCCCGCCGAGACAAAGTACAAAAAATAATGCGTCCAATAAACAAGGGACGGAACTATATAGTACATGCTAGCATAAACATGAGCCAGATAAAAATATGATAATGAATCCCACATACGTACTGTGCCTGGGATAACAGCCAAGAATTATAGAATAATATCTGAGTACATGAGATATAAATACAACCTAAATTCCCCTGTAAACAGGAAAGGGCTCTGAAAATATAACTGATACATGCAAACAAAAAGGCATTGCAAGTGGCTGAGGCTGACATCATAAAATCTATGGAGCTGCATCAAAGGATGTAATGAAGAGGTCATTTGAGCATGTGGGGTGCTACCTGTAGGGCCACCCCCTCATGAGGATTGAAAAATCTCACACACACTTGAGAATCACCAGTCCAATCTGCTGCATCACTGAACCATCAAGAATACGGATCTCGATCATGTTATAAGGAGATGGAGCTAAGAAAAAATCAAGTCAAACGGTTGTAAGGAGTCCCTTTTCCTGATCAGAGGCACCAAACAAGAGTGGAAGCTGGAGCCAAGGTACACCGCCCTCTAGACCTGTCTTCTAAAATGAATGATTTGATGTCTATAGAAGGAGGTCTGCCATAGGTGAGGCAATAATAGATCCTCAACTAAGGCATGAGAGAAGATAGTAGAGCGACTGACAGACTAAAACTAGGGACGATGATGAAATGGGGAGTTTTGAGTAGTGGACGGACGACTTCCCTTGTTAGAGCATAAAGGGCATGGATGACCTGGTAGCGACTGACACAATATCAAGGGGGATAAGGAAGGAATGTCCAAATTTGGAGAGCCTGTCTTGAGCAAGGAAGAGGGAACAAACATGAAAGGATGGAGGACTATAATGGGATATAAAGGGACTTGAGATAGACTCCATGAACGTGATGATGACTCAAATCAGATGCTCTAAACAAGGGCGACTCAATGGTGCTGCCACACTGTAAAAGGTCTAATGGGGACCATAAAAGCATGAGTACATGATGGTTACTCATGACGAAAATTGACATGAGCATGGACAAGTATGAAGGCAAAGTGATGCCCCAAGTACAAGTGTTGCAAATGAAGAAATTTGATTTTGGGGAGTGGTGAAGTGACACTTCGTGGATAAAATGTGTCCTAGTGAAGTATCAAATCACAAAAAACTAATAGATACACATTTCAGGGCTCAATGAGAGCTTTCCAATGGTATAGACGGTTTGTCAAACTGAGCTACGGTTTAGCTGCAACAGGCGAAAGAAAAATCAGGGGTTCCTCTTTTAATAAGGCATTTTCCCTCCAAATTCACTCATTTGCATGTGGAGTTATGGTGAATGTAGAGAGGAGAGAAAGCCCTAAAACTTGCGGTGAGCGTAGCGGACAAACCAACCGTTGGAATCGAGATCCGTCAGTTGCAGGTAAGAGGCCTAACCCTACTCTTTCATATCAGTGGATTGAAAGTTCAGTTTACGTCCCCGTAGCTCAGTAACAGACCCCTACTCTTCTTCACGGCTGGGTTGCACTTTTTTGGGCAAAAACTGCGACCTGGGTAGCAGGTTTTGGGCAGAAAACTGCAACCTGTCCCAGGATTGGGCCTAAAATGTGCAACCTGATAGAGAGGGTTTTTCTTGTGTTGTTTTTTGGCTAAGAACTAGGTTTTTATGTTGATATACAGTCTTTCCTATCTGTACACTGACAAATATGATGGTTTTGTGCAGATATGGCTGAATTACGAATCAACTGGAGAGAGAGAGAGACCTGGGCACATTATGGTCGGAGATCTGGGAGGATCAGGGTGTCCACAGTGCATTGGCCAGGTTTCAGGTTCTGAAGTTTGTGGAGAGCCCTCATATGAGAGTTGGAGAGCCCTTATTGGCCCGGATTGTCAGCTATTGAGATCCGGACCATGAGGTATTTATAGTGCAGGGGCACCGGATCGAGTTGAAGGTCTACGATATATATTTATTGACTGGTCTCCCACCACTTGGGATGGTAGGGAATACTCAGCCAGTGTTACCACGAGGGCGGAACATCATGGAGTTTGTAGAGCACTATTTTTTACTAGGTCACCAAGTCAAGGGGACTCGGATACCCGTCGGGGATCTAGAGAGGTTAGAGACTCGTGTTGCGGATCCTGGGCAACCAGGGACTCCACCACATCATTGGAGGGTAGATGATGCTTGTGGAGAGTGTGTTGAGTGAGACCTACTATGGGTGGGCCTAGATGATGCTGTCGAATGACAGTTGTCTCTATGCAAGCGGCAAGTGAACCATGACTGTGCATATGGTACATTTTTGTGCTCGCTCTTCTTCGAGAAGATCCTGACACTTTTACCTCGCATACAGCTCCAAGATGGGTGCCCAAGAGAGCCTAGGATGCGCCAGTGGGGGAGACTACTATGTAGAGGAGGAGGTGGGGCGGTCAGACGGGTGTTCCGACCCAAGTTCTTTGCTCATTGGGATTAGATGCCATTGTACATAGTGACTATCCTAGAGTGGTGCAGAAGTTATCGTGGCAGGGACAGAAGTGCTTGCTATTTGCACAGTTGTGAGTATAGGGGCTCAATGGTAAGTGAAAAATTCCTAATATTTAATGTGCATTTAAAGCTTCAAAATATTGTATATGGTACTGATTCTTTCACTTTTAGTATGTAGATACAGCACTGGTAAAACCGCTCGGGTATATGGGACGGCCTGTAGTATCAGGAGCTGCAGGACCTTGCGGATTGAGAGCGCCACAAAATGAGGATGCGACGGCCCTCCTAGAGGACATCCGTCGTAGATGTGAGAGGCTTATAACTGGTGTTTAAGAGCGTGGCTGGAAATATTTGGATGACCAGTACATAGAGCCAGGTATTGGTCTATCCTCGAAGTGGCAAGGGGTTATGCAGCGCATGGCGATGGCTGGACAAGGGATGCGTGATATATGAGCTATGGGAGTAGAGCCATTGGCTCGAGATCCTCCAGATAGTGATTAGGTGTAGGGGCAAGTGGTGCCCCCAGTTTTGGGTTTTTGTAACATGCTATGGGCATGCCATATGTATCAGAGTTTATGGACTCTAAAACATTTTATACGACACATATTATGGATATGCATCTTTTTTATGGTTTTATGTTATATTATTGTCTTGTGTTAAACATGTGTGTTAAATTCCAATCTAGAATATTGTCTGCAATGCTATCTACATAGTGATTTTGTGCTCTAGGTACATGACTGAAAGTAATGATTTCAAATTCACATTCATCAAAAGCTTCACTCGTAAATATCTTCTAAAAAGGATAGGATTATGCACACGATAGATGCCATTCAATTGCATGACAAGAAGCAGGGAATCTAAATGAACATGAAGGTGGAGGATGCGATGGGAAAGGGCATCGGCTAATAAACCTCGCACTACATCATATTCAACCTGATTATTGGTAGTAGTACCAATGCATACACCGTTCGAGAGAACCAACGAATGCAAGGGGGTAAAGATGGCCCAACCTGCTGAGGCTAGATTCCGGGAGTAGCGACTTGCACCATCGGCATAACCAATATAAGGTTTGGATGGGAGGTCCATCTAAAAAGTGCCACATGACAACAAATGGGAGGATGATGAACAATGCTGGCAACCTGAGTGCATAGTAGAGATCAAACAAACACTGCGAAAGGGAGTGATCTGGGTAAGATGTATACTACTCACACGCCGATGGGTAGGTGGTGTGTGGGAGCTACCGGAGGTGTAGCTTGTGCTTAGGCTACGAAAGTCACCATAGACAGGGATGGTGCCATCCCGCTTATGGGCGGGAAAGATGAAGTCAGGGGTGGACAAGGCTTCCATGATGTCATCATCACAATAAAAGATGGAGTGATGGGAGGAAGGGAGACCACATGATGCGGCGAAGCTACCTGACTCATCATCATGAGAAAAGAGGTTCACATGCGCATCATCATAGGGGATGAAAGAAGAACAAGTAGATAAGGGATCCACTGATGTTGAGCCCAGGGTGATTGCTAAAGGGAGGTCAAGCGAAACAACAGGGGAATATTCAGAGGGAGCTTCCACCGAGGGTCTCATGGACGATGACAGGTAGAGGATGGTGGCTGCAGGCTCTGTCATCTCGACATCAAAAGGGAGAATTTCAATGGGAGCAGGTAAATCCTTAGGCTGGCCCGCAGCAGACTACACAAGTACAGGGGAGGTGGATTGGTTCTGTTCAACCTCGTACGCCCGAACTACCTCTAAAGAGGCGCGGTAATGCATAAGGCGGAGACAATGGTGAGAGTAGTGGCCATGGAGATCACACAAAGCACAAGGTTGGTTGGTGTGAATAGCTTTAGGGTTCTTGGCTGCAGTCGAGGAAGAAACAGAGGCTTCAGGGACCGTAGACTCAGGGAACACAACTTTAACCATGGGCTTGATACGGGGCAACTCTTGACAGGTACGGGTGGCATGATCGATGACATCACACAAAGCACAGGGCTTTGGGGGCAGAGGAGGTGCAGGGTTAGTTGGGGCGACCTTGTCCTTTGAGGCCCTCTTGCGAAATTTTCCCTTATTACCCAAAGCGGTCGCAACAGGAGATGGTTCCTGTTGAGGTGGTTAAGGCACTGTAACAACGAGATAATTCATAGGGACCAACTAAAGTGGGGTCAAAGCAAGGTAAGGTTTGGGTTGACCAAGTGGGGTAGCGGCTAGGGGATCAAGGTGCCAAACGGGAATCCCCAGGGTCAGCTTAGGAAGAGATAGGGTAGCCATAAAAAGTACCGTGTAGATTCTGGGAGGAGGAGCTAGGAACGGTATCTAACCGGAGGGGTAATGGCCCGGTGAAACAGTGCCAAGATGGTTAAGGCCTAGAGGAACCATTCCAGGAGGATAAAGAGGCTCATAAGTACCAACTATAGGTGAAGTTCTAAGAGGACGAGGTCCAGGAGGTTGAATTAAAGAGCTAGGAGTAGGCTGCGGAGGGTGAGGAGGCTACTGACTAATCGAAGCAGGCCACTTGAGGGCAACCCGAGACGATTGCATCATGCAAACATTAAATAAGCTGGGATGAGAGACAAGAGGAGGGAGACCAGGGAATGTACCAAGAAAAGACAAGTCTTTGTAGACTCCAGGTGAGACATTGTTCAAAGGATCGACGGTTTGCTTGTTGGCCATCGAAGAGATGATGGACTCAAGGGAGGTCTGAAACTTCGGTTCGTAATATGTCAACTGGTCAATGGTGACTATCTTTCCATTATGAGAGAAGGACATCTTGCGGTGAACCATAGATAGGACAACAGACATCACATAGGTGTAGCTACAACCCAATAGCATGTTGTAATCTAAGGGGGTATCAATGAATTCTACGTCAACGCAAACAGTCTTTCCTGCAAGAGTAATAGGACAATTATGGAGCAGGACAATGTGCTGGGAGGCATGGCCATCCCACGCTCAGAGAGTGATCATGGAAGGAGCCAACTTAGGTGATTCAAGTTGCTTCCAAACCAAAGCATACATCACACAGGTGGATGCCCCCTCATCAATGATACACAAGGAAACATTAGCATTTCAGGTTTTGACTAGGATTTGGAAGGCGACGAAAGTAGGAAGAGGATGGTGTTCTGACCGGTCAGCATCGAAGACAATCAAGTGATCATCGGCAGGATCTACAATGCCCATGGCAGATAGTAGAGCTTTTCATTGTGAAGGGCACAACTAGAGGAGTTCCAACGTTGAGATGGTGGTAGGAGATTGCGCCAAACAATCTACTATACTATATGAATGGGCAGCATTTCCAGAAGCAGCATTTCGGTGTAGTGGTCCCTTAGGGATCTTGGTATGAACCTCTACCTTTGGCTGAGGGATCTAAAAGGTACCATTAGGTGTCGAAAGAGGCTTTATAGGACCTGAAGAAGGTGGCTCAGGGACAAACGTAGCGAGAGGCTTGGTGTACTGACGGGACTAAGTCTAAAGGTTGAGGTCAACGATCACAGGTTGGTCAGAGTTCATCATGAGGATCTGGTAATCAGAGGTACCAGATGGAAGAGGTTGAGTGGCCGCCTAACCTTTAGGTGGTTGGGTAGCCACAAATCCTTACTGAGGGAAAGGATTAGTAAGCACAGCCGGCTAACTAGGCGCAACACTGGGAGGGACGGAAGGGGAGGCTTTCTATCCTCGCAATGTTGCTTGAGACTCCCACATCTGCTTCATCTGTGGTAAGAGAGGAAAATCATGTGTGTAATGACCATAAACACCACAGCAAGAATAAGGCTTATTCATACGAACAGTGATGCAACCTTGGTTGCATTTACCCACATCTATCTCAAAACAAATATAGGGTGATTTTTCACGTGAAAGATTTTCTTTACATACCATTTATGTTTACAAATAACCATGCCGGTTAATATCAACATACATTATTAATGTTTGGAACCAATGCTTTACCAATCCACTAACCTTTATTCAATGCTCATATGTGCTCACCAATCTGAATGCTAATAAACATTAATATATATTTGGCCCACAACATATTCTAACTTACAATTATTTACAGAATTAACCCAACATAAGTCATAATAACATTACAACTTACCATTCCACCTTCATTCAATTAGCTTTGTATATTTGACTTTGAACATGTTGAATGCAATTATACACAGACCCACATTATATTCCAAATGTACCTATTTTCACCGTCAGTCCCACACCTTTCGTTAACCTCTATGCAACTTCTGATGCGAACACCGTCAGATATTTTCCTCCTTTGATCGGACGACTATCACATAAAATTAAGCCTGACCACTTATCCTTCCAAACTAATGCAAAATAGGCGGTATTGCTTTGCTACATGTCACTTCCAGAGTTCTATCGCGTAAATTTCTTCAATACCGCTTACCATCTTTGAGCTACGCGAAAACCACCGGTTGGTTTTCAAAACCATCCACCATTTTGTGGTACCGTTGGCTCTCGATTCAACGTCTAACCTTGTTTCTGCCGATTAAAACCTATACATACATGTACTATGCCAAACTCTGATTCATAACATGAAATTATGAATTCATTTCTCTCCACACAATTAATAACTTTGAAAACAATATCTTTATAAACAAATATTTATACATGTTTCTTCTTCTCTCAGGCTTTATTTTCTGATAAATGGCCCTTCCTTTATACAGCCCGTAGGCTTCCAGTCAAAACCCTATTTCTCTAAATTCTGAATCTCTCTCCTCTATCTTATATTCTTAATGTTTTGAGGCTTATCATTTTTATGCAAAAGGTTTTGAAACTATTTTTGGTTTCAGATCCTTCACCCTCTCAACAAAACCCTGAATATCCTCTAACTCCTCATTTACCTCAACTAACCCCTAAGGATCCTCTTTCATCACAAAATCATGAAACCATTTCTAATTTATGATTTACTAGTAATTCCTAAATCTCTCAATCCCTATGCACTCTCAACTAGCCTAATTCTCTCATGTTCTCCAACATTTGAGAACCTTTACAAAATTCCTCACAATATTTAATTAATTCTCATTAAAATCACTCAAAACATTATATAAGAAACCAACTCCCTTGAAAACACAAAACCCCTAAGTCTATTAAAATACAAGGAATTTTCTTGAGCATAATGCTCCTGCATCATACTCCCAAGGTAAAAAAATAATCATGATATCTAGATCATGTGCTTTTAATCTTTGTCTTCCTGGATCCCATACTCTGTTTTGTTGTTGTCCATAAGTTGTATCATTCTTCTGTTGTAGTTCTCCAGGCTTCCATATTTTATTATGCATCTTGCCACTAGCTATACTTTCACATTCTTTTCTTGTCTTTTCCTTGCTGTCGTTTCTTTCCTTTCTTGTTGTTTTTTTCCTCTGAGACACCTTCATCATCTTCCTCTGATACCATCTTTCAATCTCTATGTATAGGTTAACTTCTGTATGGAAATCACTCTACCTTTTGTTGCTACTTCCAATTTCTGTTGCTTTGGACATTGTTGTAGATGTTGATGCATATGTTGCCAATATTGTTGCTTCCTCCTAAACTTCTTGAATATCTTTGAAGATATCTCCCTCTGCAACATTCCTCTTCTGTTCACTACCTGCAAATTCACTTTTAAAAAATAAATTATCATATGATTCTTTAACTGCAGTAACATACTCATTCATTCTTCTTTGTATACTATTAATCATAGTTAATTTTGACAAACTAGTATTTTCTCCTGCTTTTTTCATAACTCCAGACATTTCCACTTCAGTGTCTGCAATTCCTTTCTCTTGTTGAAATGTTTCCAGCAAATATTTCAGCCATTCCTTTTGTACTTGTTTCATCTCAAACACATCATCAATATGTTGTAATTCAGTTTTAGCAGATCCTTCTTCTTCTTCCTTGACAACCTTCAGTGATTGTCCTTCACCTCCTTGATTGATTCTGTCAATCAATTCAATTTCCTCAAACACTATATCTTCATATTTTATCAGAATATAATTCTGATTCTTCACCACTATGACAGTTCTAAAATTCTGTCCTACAATCTTCTCTTGGCTAATCAGACAAGCCAGCTCCTCCTTGTCATCAACAATAACAAGGTCCTTCATATGAGACATGACTGTCTCACCTTCCATGGAATTTATGAGTTCCTTATTCTGCAACAGTTCATCTTCATTCAAGAAAACTCCAAGAGATGGATTGTTTTCTGCAACACCTATAAACATAGTCAAATTATCAATTTCAAAATTACAAGACCCAATGGTCTCATTTGATGATCTAGTCACCAAATCTTCTTTTTGCAGTTCTAAGTCTCTTTCAGGACTCAGAAAATCTCCACTGTCTTTCTTCCCAGCTTCCAGGGTTATCTCCATTGTTCCAATCACCTTGATAGAATGATGATCCTTTACTATGTTTTCATCTAACATAGTTTCCTTTTCACTAGATTCTCTGACATTTTCTATTTGTTGTCCTTATTTTCCTGCATAATTAAGACATGAATTATCAGTATTAAAAATACAAGGTTTCAATGCCTCTTCCTCCTCTAGCAACATTTCAATATGCTGCTTTGATTTTTTATTTAATTCCTTTGTCAACAAATTAGTATGCTGATTTAAATTCTCCATGAGACTGTCAGCTAGTCTCTCCTTCATATCATTTGTTTCAAGGACGTCTCTCTGCTCTGGTTCAAAATAATGAAATTTTTCAATTTGCTGAATCTTTCTTACATATTTATTCTATGTTTCCTAACTGTCATTCATGACAAATTATCTGTCTTTCACATTCAGTAATTTATCCTGAGTATAGATCCTCTGCGTTTCCAACTCTCTTCTTTGAAGATCTAACTTTCTATATAACTCAACAATTTCAATTGGGGTAGAATTTGGAAACTTTACACAAATTTCCATACCTTCACTTGTTCTTGACCAATCAGTAGATGGCCCTTCTTCCTCTGTTTCAATATTCTGCGGCATATTTCCATAAGACCCCTCTGTCTCCTTCTCTTTCTGAGATCTTGCTATCTCAGCATCATTCTGAACAGAATTCAGATTCAACTTCTTCTCCTTAACAAACTTCAAATTTTGTTCAATATCTTGTGATGTACCTGCATTCACACACAAATCATTAGTTTTAAAACAACAAGAATTTTCAGTCTCGTTTGCTTCCTTAAGCATCATTCTTCCACAATGTACTTTCTGGTTTCTAGAAAATCCTATTTTTTGTGACTCAAATCCTTTGAGTCTTTCCTTTTCCAACAAATAAATATGTATATGTTCAAGTTTTTTGAACTTTTTCACCAGCTTAGCATTCCATTTCTTTTGCAATAGTTTCCATCTAACCCATTTCCTCATTTTCCATCCATGTCTTCGACATTCAGTCCCTGTCTCTTGCAGCCATCCTTGTAGTACCTCTAGTTGTACCTTCATCACTGCAATATATCTTTCTCTATCCTCATCATTCATCATATCTCTATGGCATTCTTTAGAACCTCTTCTCTGATCCTCCATGATCATCTTCTTCATCTCTATGAGCTACTCACTCACTATGAGTTGCACTAAGCCTCTGCAACAACAAGTCCTCCCTGCTTCCACTTACCTCACCAATCCCCTCTCTGGACTTGGTCTTTTGACAAGCATTGGTTCTCTATCTCTAGAACCTCTTGAGCACTCTCTTTTGCTCTCTCTAGGCTTATATCCTCAACTCACCTTCTCTTGAGAACACTTCATATGTTCTCCCTATCCAACCTTTAGCTGGAATATTAGGTTCACTACCATCATCATCAAAATATTTATCTTCATCTTGTCTTCAACCAGAATTCTACAAACACAATTTTCAAACTAGATTAAAATTGTCTCACCTTCAAGATCTCTACATGTCCTTGTTCTCTTCATTCACTTGTACTTTGATTGGACTGTCTTCATTTATTTCTGCAAATGTCTATTCACTTCAATTTTGTGTATCTGCTGCTTATCAGATTTAATATCTGATCTCCTCTTTTTTCCCTCATCGCACATGCATTCTGGTTTAATTAAAAAAAATTATTTAACTTTCAAAAGTTCTTTTCCAGCTCTGATACCAAAAATGACGCAACCTTGGTTGCGTTTACCCACATCTATCTCAAAACAAATATAGGGTTATTTTTCACGCGGAAGCTTTTCTTTGCATACCATTTATGTTTACAAATAACCATGCTGGTTAATATCAACATACATTATTAATGTTTGGAACCAACGCTTTACCAATCCACTAGCCTTTATTCAATGCTCATATGCGCTCACCAATCCGAATGCCAATAAACATTAATATATATTCGGCTCACAACATATTCTAACTTACAATTCTTTACGGAATTAACCCAACATAAGTCATAATAACATTACAACTCACCATTCTGCCTTCATTCAATTAGCTTTGTATATTTGACTTTGAACGTGTTGAATGCAATTATACACAGACCCACATTATATTCCAAACGTACCTGTTTTCACCGTCGGTCCCACACCTTTTGTTAACCTCTGCGCAACTTCTGATGCGAACACCGTTAGATCTTTGCCTCCTTTGATCGGACGACTATCGCATAAAATTAAGCTCGGCCACTTATCCTTCCAAAATAATAAGAAATAGGCAGTATTTCTTTGCGACGTGTCACTTCCAAAGGTCTATCGCGTAAATTTCTTCAATACCGCTTACCATCTTTGAGCTACGCGAAAACCACCGGTTGGTTTTCAAAACCATCCACCATTTTTTGGTACCGTTGGCTCTTAGTTCAACATCTAACCTTGTTTCTGCTGATTAAAACCTATACATACATGTACTATTGCAAACTCTGATTCATAACATGAAATTATGAATTCATTTCTCTCCACACAATTAATAACTCTGAAAACAATATTCATAACATGAAATTATGAATTCATTTCTCTCCACACAATTAATAACTCTGAAAACAATCTCTTTATATATAAACAAATATTTACACAGGTTTCTTCTTCTCTCAGGCCTGATTTTCTGATAAATGGGCTTTCCTTCCTACAGCCCGTAGGCTTCCAGTCCAAACCCTATTTCTCTAAATTATGAATCTCTCTCCTCTATCTTATCTTCTTAATGTCTTGAGGCTTATCATTTTTATACAAAAGGCTCTGAAATTATTTTTGGTTTCAGATCCTTCATCCTCTCAACAAAACCCTGAATATCCTCTAACTCCTCATTTACCTCAACTAACCCCTAAGGATCCTTTTTCATCACAAAATCATGAAACGAATTCTAATTTAGGATTTACCATTAATTCCTAAATCTCTCGCTCCCTATGCACTCTCAACTAGCCTAATTCTCTCATGTTCTCCAACATTCGAGAACATTTACAAAATTCCTCACAATATTTAATTAATTCTCATTAAAATCACTCAAAACATTATATAAGAAGCCAACTCCCTTGAAAACACAAAACCCCTAAGGAATTTTCTTGAGCCTAATGCTCTTGCATCAAACAGGCTTGTCATGCTTGGGCTGAGTGCCCTGTTGCTGGTTAGCAGTGTTAGGAGCATTATTTTGCGGATTAGGTCCAGAATTACCAGAGGTAGATTGAATTTGAGTTCCTTTCCTCTTCTTTT